>JBBMJZ010000019.1:9779712-9794227 GCA_037833815.1 Zingiber zerumbet
TAGACGACCAGGCACGCCTCGACGCCGCAGAGCGTGGCGAGCTCGCTCACCTTCTTCACCAGGCCCTTCTTCCGCTTCTTGAAGGTGGCGCGTCTCGTGGCGTCGTTGGGGATCCATGCGAGCTTCACCTTCTTCCTCGCCATGGCGATCTTTTAATCAACTGCTTATCAATATTAATCGCTCTCCATCAATTTATACAAATTACGGGTAGATTTTCATTCGGACTCGAAATTATCGTTGAATTTGGAAAAGAATCACTACGAATCCCGTTAATTAATGGAACACCAACATGTTTCCTTTCATGATTTCAAATTGTAATATTTCTTCCAATCTTATATATATGTTAACTATTTCCTTCCTGAATAAGAGATCATAATTTTAAATTTCAAATCTTTTTTTTTTAAAATCAACACAAAATCGGTTTTGGATTCGGACAACGAAATTAATTAATTAATTAAATAAGTCGGTGCAATGATAATAGGAAATAATATATATAACGATATAAAACATTATTAAGATATGTACGTGTATCTTGCATGATTATAATTCCCATAATTAGATAAAAAAATATTTTCTCAATCAATAGGTCGTGTTCAAACCGGCTTGATCGTTTCGAACTGACCGGATCTAAAATCGCCGATTCAAACTCCATGAAAGCTGATCAGAATTTTACTTTCAGTTTCCACGTGTCTAGTGGGTCAAGAATTATACTAATCTGTCAGTCAAAATTAGGATGGATCAAACGTACGTGATCCAAAAGAAGGTTAACTCAGCTCAGATGTGACTTAGATCTGTTTTAACTAACTCAGGGCGCTCATCCCCACCATGCAAGTCCGATTAAATGACAAATCATCAATCGTATCTCAATCTCAACTCCTGATCCTAGTACATCTCAGTATCAAACTCTCTCTCATTCTCAAATTTTCTCATATCCCTCTCAAACTTCTTCTTATTCTCGGTCTCAGCAATAGACTTCCTCTATCTCAAATACCCTCAGTCCAGACTTTGTCTTAGTCTCGATCAGTCTCAGCATTAGACTCACTCTTGATCCCTGCTATGGCCACTGACTTCATCTTTGTCTCGGCCCTTGTCACTGACACACTCTCTCAAAGGCAGGCCCTGACATTGTCTCAGTCTCAGATTTTAACTTCGTATATTCCTAAAGTCACTCCACATCAATATCACATTTTTCATCCTTAAGACAGGTCTACGCCTTATACAAGCTTACTAACCATGACAGCGAATATTCTAGGACATATGACATCCTAAGAATGGAGGAACGGTTATAAGGTTATCAAATCTGGTCTCTTAGATATCCCTACTGA
Organism: Zingiber zerumbet; assembly: GCA_037833815.1. NCBI lineage: Eukaryota > Viridiplantae > Streptophyta > Magnoliopsida > Zingiberales > Zingiberaceae > Zingiber > Zingiber zerumbet. The sequence goes on from JBBMJZ010000019.1 coordinate 9,781,038, forward strand.
CACATGGTGTTGGATGGATGGAAAGACAACCAACAACTGCCAGATCTGATCCCCTCATCGATTCCCGCGATGATGATATTTCAATTGATGTGGAGATGTTTTCCGGACAGTTATATAAACACTCACAAAGATAATAAGAGGGGATTCTGAATTCTCTTTAATTCCATGAGGTTCTACTTTTCTTCTCCATCACCATTTCTATTCTGCATATCACCTCAAACAACGTTATCTTGAGCATTGGAGTGACCCCAGGATCCGTCTCCCGGCTAGTCAAATTAACCCTCTCTTTGAATGCATCTCAAGTCTCTTCATCCCTTTCACCAATGATCCTAGGAGCATGCACATGCTAATAAGTTTGTTAATTGATGGCTTAACCGTCTACAATATTTGGCCAGAAGAATTATCATTCTTTATCTAAAGTTGTCATCTTGAAGCAATATCAAGTGTGATAATTGCCCGACGAATTTTGAACATATACAAGCAAGTAAACGTGATAAATTTAATATGTTTCACCTAATTTGTTTGGAGGATAAATAACAGTAAGATGTAAACCTTGTTTGAGGATGGTAATTATCTGAAAGGTTGTTCTATAACTCGTCACTCTACGAAACAAGAAGGAAACTTCATATACAATAAATTTTGTTTTCTAGTCTTACTCTTTGTTATAATAAAAAAATGATAAAACAACTATAGATAAATCATCTATCTAATTATTACAATTATTTTATTTTATTTTATTTTATTAAAGTAAAAGTAATATCGTCCCTTTTAAGCGGTTTAATATTATCAGTCTTATGATAAAATATATATAGATCAATCGCAGAGGACATTTTGTCATAACACAATATCCTATATTGTATGGGGAAGATCAAGTATCTAATTTAATACCAGTTGAAATTTAATTTCAAAATCTATTAGATCAAATATCTATACAGGTACCAACTCCACTACTATGTGAAAATCATATTTTTCGTCTTACCCAACATAGAGATAGTTTATATTATAAAAATTCACTGAACAATGAGCAGGAATTGCTTTCATAGAAATGGATTTTAATTCTGCCCTTCTTTCTTTCTTTTTGTCATCAAGTTAAATCTTAGAAAATTCATCGCTTGTATTTATTCATACAAACTCTAAATTATTAAGAATTGAGTTTTCTTTTGACAATTCATTCTAAGATTTACCACTGGGTTGATGTTCTCTTACTAAACAAATCAAACTTAAAGGCCTTGATCTTCTCTCAAAATCCTGTTAGATATTGCAATATTTGCAACGGTAGGAAAATAAAGGGTGTCCATTCATCTTCTATCTTCCTCCATTATGTGCAATTAAAGCAACTCTTACAAAATCAATGGTTTCTTTTTTAAAAAGCGTCCAAGAGCAATCGGAAAGAAAGGAAGTTGGAGGTGATCGAAGCAATCGACAAAGGAGAACATCCAGTGAGGTTGAGATTTGATTTGTGAACTAAAGGAGAGCTTTTCAACCTTATGTCATGATCATTCTTCTCACATCAAGTAGAGATCAAGATAGTCTCGGAAGATTACTATGAATTTTACAAATTTATATATGTATTTCATGCTTTAGATGAACAAATCCAACTTCCTCCGTTTATAAACATTGATCCAGAGGTAATTAAGAATTCTCAGGGCGAGCCCTTCACTCGGTGGAGTTCAGATGGTATGCTCCTGGACTTTATCAACATGCACTCCACATGGTGAGTTTTGACTCGGTCAATAGGGAATTCAGGTGGCATGTTCCAAGACCTGGTTAATATAAACTCCATGTCGCAAGCCTTTGACTCGATCATCAAGGAGTTTAAGTGACATGCTTCAAGACTTTGTCAACATAAACTTCACGTGTTGGGCCAAGTCTGACCGGCAGAGCTTACTCGACCAGCTGAGTTGTTGACCTCCCTGCTTCCCGAGTGGTCTGATCTACCGAGCTAATTTCTTGATCAATTCGACCCGCCAACTTCCCAAGCAATCTGACCTATCGAGCCGACTCGACTAATAGGGTCTGTCTGATCTCCGAATCTGTACTAAATTCTGTCGCTAATTAATAATGAAATTATTTCCGTCGAAAATTTTATAATTAACAACGGAAATTAATTTCCAATAAATTCCTATATGTTCAGTTTTGTTGGGGAGGTCTAGACTATGAATCAGCGATGGGATTATTTCAGCGAGAACTTTATAATTAGCGATGTAAGTTAATTCCCAGTAGATTCCTATACGTTCAGTTTTGTCGTGGAGGTTCAGACTATATAGGTTGGTTCTGTCTATTAGTGCTTTTTATGGGAACATGCCTTCTTGGACAGAACCAATTTACTTTTATCTTGTCATCCAGGTTTAATTGGCTTCGTGCTCTAAAGGATTGCTAAGAAAGTCTTCGTAACAGGTGGTACCTCATTTATTATTTACTTTGCTCATCTCATTTATGCATCTTAATTATATAGACAAGATCTGCTCTGATTTCACTTTTATGTAATCAGAGCATATATAATCTATTTTTCTTTTGTTCAGGAGAAGTCGTTCTGAATCAAGCCAGATGTAGCAATTTACTATTACTTAATTTGTCATCTAATAGAGGTGTTTTCTTGTAAGTATTTAAATGTAGAATGACATATTATAAGTCTTGTTAAATTATAATCTTTTATGTTCAGGTTGTTTTATATCCAATGATGTAGCATATCTGTAACATAGTTGGTTGAGCTCATTCTTTGCTCCTGAGTTGGAGGAGAAATTACCTCACATAAACAACTGTCATCCATCATACCATCACTGTATCTTCAATTTCCATTGTGAATGCTCAATGGTATCACTTTTATAAGTAAATACAATTCTGCAACACAATGCATATAAAGTGAAAGATGAGAGAAATTCATGGGGAAAGAGGAGATGGAAAAAAGGATTGGGAGGAATTTAGGAAGATGAAAGAAGACATTAAACAGAGTATTGGCCACCAAAATTGTGCATTGTAATTCATGTCTTCTTAATTAACTAATATTGATACTATGCAATTAGCAAATTTACTTATACTTTGACAGGTTGAGTAGATTGGTGCATGATACGGTGTATAATGGTGGGGGTCGATAAAGCTGGACAGTCAGAAGTCAAGGGGACGTGACAGTCAGAAGTCAAGAGAACGTGATAGTTAGAAGACAAGGAGACATGTCATCTCGCCAAATTAGGTAGGGCTGGTGGAGGACATCAAGGACAGGGTGCCCGGTCGCATTTTTTACAGACCAGGATTCTAGATCTACAATATCTAGGTCGGAGGTGCAGGGAGCAGTCAGGATGCTGCCTGACTCGTTCCAACTGGTCGGGTTTTTCTCCCAGTTCAGCCTACATATCCCGACCTGACCCTCCCGGTAGGCTAGCTCTCTCTAGTTCAAGCTTCCTTAATCACACCTGGGCTAGACAAAGGGCACTACGCGACAACAAAGTCAGGGAATTGTAACAGCCTGTCAGATAATAACTGTTGTATGTCAGGGAATATTCCAATGGTCGGCAAGCATCCGCGAGTGGAACCTTCTTTACATTCACAAAAAGGTGTCACGCGTCCTCCTTCACCAGACAAGTCCTGACACTCGACATTCCCTAACACCGGTCATGTTTCAAAGGTACTCATTGTCATATAAAAAAGGAGGTCCTCTCTTGTACAGGTACGCTCTCTCTCACATATTCGCACTTGTCCTCTACTTTTTTCCTTCTGCGTACACTGTTCTTCTAAGGAAAAAGTACCTAACTTGAACGTCGGAGGGCCTGCTTTGGGGACTTTTTCCCTAGTTTTCGACCTCTAACATTTCGTGTGCTCGTCTGCGTGTGCGCAAAGCTCAAGTACCACCAGTTAGGTCATCCTCGTCAGCCATCGCCACATGAGGGTCCGTGCTTGTAGGTGCATACAAGGAAGGCGTCCCAGTCACCCCTCCGTCAACTCCAACGACTACTCGTCCGACCTTCATCTGACTCAAATTCCGGACAGGATCAATTTGGGCAGTCTGTGGGAACTTCCTTCACCTGTTTCGGAGCGTGAAGATGGAGAATATCGGAAGAATCAACGTTACTATGACGGTGGGGGAGTACGAGTTGTTCAAGGAAGCAAAGAGGAGGGCGGCTTCCGACAAACAAACCACCGCTTCACGACCGCATAAGATGTCGGAAGCTTCTAAGGAACTAACTCATATTTCTGACAGAGGATCTAAAAGGAAGCAACCTGAGGAGTTTCTCCCGACCTTCTATAGCGAACCCGGCCTGGGTTATTACCATCGGGGTTCAAATTACTATAACAAGAAAGAGCAATGTAACAACCCTAGTTTTTTTTTAAAACACATAATAAAACATAAACTGTGGATGTCACTTATTCTTACTTCCATAAAGGTTTCTTAATTTAAATTACACAGACGGTTCAAAAGTAAACATAACAAAATATGAAATATAATCTTAATGGTCTTTGGGTTGTACTTCCCTTGTTCCGAGCTGGCTCACTAGTCAATGCCTCCTGTCTCATTTGTCTCATTATCTAAAAAAACTAAAATCTATAAGTTGAGAGACTCAGCATGTTTGAAATAGTGTTATGCATTAATTGTTGGAACCCCAAGGTTATTTTGATGTGATCAATAAGTTAAGTTAGGTTCTGTGGTGTTTTGACCCTGTGTCTAAGTGTGCAGGAACTTAGAAGCACAGGAAGTCGAGCGGAAGACGTGGCTAGCGAGAAGGACGGCACGGAAGAGAGCCGGCGGGCTCGGTGCGTCTAAGGGACGAGGTGCCGAGGAAGTGTACATCGGCGGACGAGAAAGAAGCGTGTGGTGTTTCCGAAGGACGAGAAGCCGGAGCGGAAGATTGCTCGAGGAGCAAGAGACGCAGCTAGCGAGAAGGTCGACACGGGAAAGAGTCGACGGGCTCGGTTCGTTCGAGGGACGAAGAGCTGCGGATGAGTACGCTGGCGGACGAGAAGGAAGCACGTGACAATTCCGAGGGACTAGAAACCAAGGAGGAAGGCTGCTCGAGGAGAAGGCCGGAAGTTGGGTTCGGGTGAGCCCTATTCCTGATGGCCGAGATCACCCAAGCAAGCGGACCCGGAGCAAAAGACCCGGACCGAGGCGAGCTGAACCAGAGCAGAGGGCTCGGATCCATTCCAGGCGCTCGGAACATGACTTTGATCGGATCACGTTTGACTGCGATCCGTTACTAAAGGGATACAACTTTATCCCCTTCCAAGCACTTGGAACCCTTTCAGGCACCCCAACTAAGGCTATAAATATAGCTTTAGTCCAGAAGCTTTTAATCAACACACGCAATTCTGTTTACAATACTTGTACGCTTCATTCTTAGATTAGCTTCTTCATTTTTTATGCTTAAATGCTGTAAGAGGCTTCTCTGCCCGAAGGAGATAGTTAGTGAGCTTCAACTTTCTTGGATTAACAATCTCCCCGGTTATAACCAAGTAAAACCTCTTTGCCTCTTCTTTTCTATTTTATTTGATTTCTTATTTTATGCAAGTGTTATTCTGAGAGTTTGAGAAGGGTAGTTTTCTTTTATTTTTCAGGCTATTCAACCTCCCTTCTAGCCGACCCAACGGTCCCAACAAGTGGTATTAGAGCAAGGATGCCTCGGGAGGACTAACCACCGACTGAAGCAACGAGATGGCCGAATCTAACATCTATCCACCAACGTTCGAGGGAGAGTTCACTTTTTGGAAGCTACAAATGTTGGTTTATTTTAAAGATGATTTTAATATGTTATTAATAATGAAATATGGTTATGAAACACCAAAGGACACAAAAGGAGAAGAACTTGAGGAGTATCAATGGACTACAAGCAGCGCGACGAATTTATGGCAAATGATAAGGCTGAGTCCAGCCTTCTGAGCGTACTACCTGCCATGGATCTCGACATAGTCGAAAAATACAGAAGTGCAAAAGAACTTTGGGAAAAGTTCTTGAAGCTATACGAAGAACTAGTTAAAGTCGAATCCAACTCCTCGATGGACACTGATCCTTCGTCAGAAAAGTCTGAAACCGAGGTAAGTGCCGAGACAAAGCTAGCAGCCGAACTCCAACCTGAGGATAGAGAAAGCTCCGCAAATGAGCATCGATGAAGGGGAAGAGTCTTCGGAAGAAAATAACTCAACAGGGGGAAAATCAACAGCCGACAAGGTAAGTTAGGTATGGTCTCCACCTCCTGATCAATTGATTAATTCATTGTCGAAAGATTTTTGTGAATTAGAAGAAATATTGTCGAAAGATTTTTTCGAATTAGAAATTATATTGTCGAAAGATTTTTGCGAATTAGAAACTGGAAAGTTATTAACAAAGGATAGTGATTTAAAAGAAATTCTAACAATAATTTGTCGATTAAAGGATTTAGATAAACTAAAAATAAAAAATGACATATTAGAGGAATAAATATAGATTATACAATTTTTTGCATGTTCAAAATTTCCTGCTTTAGATTTCAGAAATTATTATAAACTAAAATAGAAATTTAAACATTATTAAACCTAAACTATAAATTAGACTTAGCGCACTCAGCGAGAAAATTAAATGTTAAATTTCTTTATGAGGCTTTGACTAGAAAGTTGTTGTTGCTCCAATAACCAAGAAGGTATAGTGTCTCGCCACTGCCTGGAAGTCAATATAGAAATGAAATATTTAATTAACTTTCTGATAAAGCATTAAAGTTAAAATTAAATAATACTTTAGAAAGTCCTTCAAATATTTTTTTTAAAATTTCTCAAAAATATTTTTTTTAAAAAAAATTCTTGCTTAAGTTTTCTGCTTAGAAAATTCTCAAAAATAATTTTGATTGCGAAAACTTAGCAATTTTTTAAAAATATTTTTTTACAAAATTCTCTAACTTAGAATTTTGTTTAACTTAAAAACCTTTTCTTTAAAAATTATTGCAAAATTTTAGTACTATCAAAAATTTCAAAGTTATGACCCATAGATTTTTCTTAGAACCCCATGTTTCTTATGTGATCAAAAGAAGAGAAGGAAAAGTATAAGTCTAAGGGGAGATAGATCATAATTTTTTTTATCTTTTTGCACTTTATTGCAATATTAGTTATTTTATTTTTATATCTATTTACTCTAGCTTAACTTGGGTTGCTCACATCAAAAAGGGGGAGATTGTTGGAACCCCAAGGTTGTTTACTTGTTTTGGTGTGATCAACAAGTTAAGTTAGGTACTGTGGTGTTTTAACCTTGTGTCTAAGTGTGCAGGAACTTAGGAGCATAGAGAGTCAAGTGGAAGATACAGCTAGCGAGAAGGACAATATGGGAGAGAGCCGACGGGCTCGGTACATTTGAGGAGCGAGGTGCTACGGAAGAGTACACCAGCAGACGAGAAGAAAGCATGCGGTGGTTCCGAGGGGCGAGAAGCCGGAGCGGAAGACTGCTCGAGGAGCAAGATATGCAGCTAGTGAGAAGGTCGGCACAGGGTGCGACCGAGGGACGAAGAGTTGCGGATGAGTATGCTGGCGGACGAGAAGGAAGAATGCGATGATTCTGAGGGACGAGAAGCTAGAGCGGAAGCCTGCTCGAGAAGGTCAGAAATTGAGTTCGGGTGAGCCCTATTCCGGATGGCTGAGATCACCCAAGCAAGAGAAGTCAGAGCGGAAGACCCGGACCGAGACGAGCTGAATAGGAGCAGAGGAACCGGGTCATAAAAAGTCAATAGTGTTGACTTTTGTGGTCTGGGCACCCGGAGCCAATAGTGTCTGGGCGCCTGAAACCATTTCGGGTGCCCGGAATGCAACTTTGAGTAGATCATGTTTGACCATGATCCGTTACGAAGGGGATAAAATTTTATCCCCTTCCAGGCGCCTGGAACCCTTCTAGGGGCCCCGGCCAAGGCTGTAAATACAGCCGTGGTCCAGAAGCTAAATAACAAACAAGAAAGATCCAATACAACACTTGTGCTTGAGTTTGTAAGAGTTTAGCTTCGTCTTTGTGTGCTGTTAACAATGTAAGAGGTTTCTCCGCCCAATGGAGATTTTTAGTACATTTTTCATCTACCTTGGATTCACAACCTCCTCGGTTGTAACCAAGTAAATCTGTGAGCCTCATTTTTTTTAGTTCTTGTTTATTTAATTATTTATGTAAGTGTTTGTTTTATTTGAAAGTTCGAGAAGGGTTGTGTTTTTTTATTTTGCAAGCTATTCAACCCCCCTTCTAGCCGGTTCAACGGTCCCAACAATATGCACTAAGGAAACTAGACGTACCCTGGGTCATATCTACTCCTATGGTCAAAAATATGTATGTCAAGATATAACAATAGTGTATATGAACCTGACGTCTAGTGATGAGACTAGATGCATGTATGATATTATGAAACATATGTAATGCAATGTCAACGTCTAAACGCTGACAAAGAGCATACAAAAAGACAATAAAGCAAATACATTTGCAAATTAAAGTAGTTAATACAAAAAAATTGATAGTTAATAAAAAAATTATATCTCTCCCTAGACTTTAATCTTTTCTCTCTCCCTTTAATCACATTAATATGGGTGAATATTGAAAAAAAAAATCTAAGGGTTATCTAAATAGTGACAAAAATTTTAAAAATAATGTGAAAATTAATTTTCTAAAAAACTAAATTTTTAACATTTAAAAATTAGTTTTTATAAAAATAATTTTAAAATTATTTTTAATTCTTAAAATATTCTAAAAATTTTTTGTCATTGTTAAAGACAATATTCTAGAATTGTGATAGAATTTATATGAATAAAAAATTAATATAAATAGTAATCAATTATTTTATACAGAGAGATATATTTTCTTAAAAAATATTTAAAAATGTATTTTAACTCAAAAAAATCTTACAAAGTTTTCTGAGTATGTAAAATAAAAAGTATATCCATGGAATAAATATATTTTTGAAGATTAATTTTTTAAGAATGTTTAATATTAAAAATTATTATTTTGGTAAAAAAATTATAGAAAATTAATTAATGGTCAACAAATTTCAATATTATTTTTCAAAGAAAAATTAAGATCTAATTAATTTCAAATAGAAAGAATACGAAACAATTTATTTAAAAAAGTTAGACAATTTTAAGCATGCAACAAAAATATTAAAGTAGATTAAAATTAAAACATGCATAAAGATTTAACCCAAGCATGCAACAAAAATATTAAAGTAGATTAAAATTAAAACATGCATAAAGATTTAACCCAAGCATGATTTTAGAACCCAATATAGGTTCCTACCTACTGGATTAATCAGAATTTTTTTTAAAATATATTTTCCTATTACTTTTATGATTTAACCCTTATAGAATCTATAATACCAATTTAGTTCTTGATAATTTATTAAATTTAAAGTAGAAAAATTTAAACATGCAGAATTTTTTAAATTTATTATTTATTCTTTCAATTTTGTATTTTTAGTTTTAACTTTATCAAATTCTTCTAGTGGCATGCTTTAGCTAAAATTGTTTTTAAATTTATATTTTTCCATTTTTAAATTTATATTCTTGGTTTTATACTTTATCAAAGATTTGGACATTGATTTTATACCATAATATAGCTGGTCAGGCGGTAGAATGCATACCTCACTTACCAAATTTGATCTGAAGCTCGATGCTTCTTCTTCACAACTGCTTTCTTCATATGTAGTGTTCCCTTCATCGATGCTAGCTTCCAAGTTGGTTGGTTTTTCATGACAAGCCATCAGTGCTAGTTTAGCATAGACTTCTATCTCAAATTTGAATGATGAACTTTCATCCCAAGTAGCATTGAGGCCCTTTATCTTTCTCTTTCTTAAGCTCCAAGCAATCATCCTTCATGTGTCCTTCTTTCTGACCATTGTAGCATTGAATCTTTCCCTTGCTGCATGGAATTTTCTTGGTCTATATTTCTTTAAACTTTTAAGATTTATTATTATTTTTTTTAATTTTCTTACCATGAATGCTTCTTGGTCTCCATCAAGATCTGAGCCTAACTCGGGTTTATCTTTCTTGTTGACTCTTAGTGCCAGGTTCTGGATTGACTCCTTTCTTGAACCTACACATTTAGATTCATATATTTCTAATATTGAAAAAAGTTCTTTTAAGGTACACATCTCCAAGTTCTTAGAGATGTAATAAGCGTCTATGATTGAGGTTCACTCTGGAGTTCTGGAAAAGACGTTGAGCGTGTAGCGGACCAATTCCTGGTTGGTTACTGTTTCGTCGAGTTTGATCAATCTAATGATTAACTCCTTGATTTTTGCGTGTAGTTGAGCTACCGTCTCACCTTTTTCTAAGCAGAGGTTTGTTAGCTTACTCTGAAGAATATCCCATCGAGCAAACTTTGCTTCGGATGTACCTTTATGGAGCTCCAAGAATTTCTCCCAGAGTTCTTTAGCCAACATATAGCTTTCGATGCAGCTGACTTCTTGAGAAGATAATACACTTAGCAAGTGGTATTCCGCTTTGCTATTAGCTACGAAGTCACTTTGTTCCTTATTGATTTTCTTCTTTCTCTTCTCCTTGTTAATTCAAGGCAAATGTAGCTCACTAAAATCTCCTTCTCTCAAAGGCGGAGTAGCCTCTTACAATGTTAAAAGCTCATAAATGTGAAGAACGGTACTAAAAATTGAAGTACATAACTCATTTACAAGTATTGTTCTAAACTACTGAGATCATGGCTCTATTTATAGCTTGCTGGTCGAATTTGACCACTTGGTGACTTGGCACGATTCGGGCATTGGACCCCATCTGGGCGCCCCTAGTTGGGCACCTAGCTGATCATCTCAATTTGCTTCGCAACGGTAAAGGGATAAGAATTATCCACTCTCAGGCGCCCATACCCTTTTCAGGCACCTGGACTACTGTTAACATAAACCCAAAGTTGATCCATTGCGTCGACGTGCCCTTTTGGCACTAAAGTAGTCCAAGTGCCCGGACCAACTTGCCTAGGCGCCTAGACAGTCTGGGTGTCTGGATCGGTCAGTCATGTGCTCATTGTCTGACGCCTTCTCCGATGGCCGCCTTCTTCTCCGGTTGCTTGGGTGATCCTTTAGTCTTCTAGAGTTGAGCTCACCTAAACTCAACTCCGGCCTTCTCTCTTCGAGCAATCGTTCGCTCCGACTTCTTGTCCCTCGGAAACGCCGCGCGCTTCCTTCTCGTCCGCCTACACATTCTTCTGTAGCACTCGTCCCTCGGAGCACGAGCTTGTCAACTCTTTCCCGTGTCATCCTTCTTGTTAGCTGCATCTTTTGTTTGACTTCTTGTACTCCTAAGTTCATGTACACTTAGACATAATGATCAAATACAATACGACCTAACTTAATTTAGTTGATTACATCAAAACTACCATGAAGTACTTACACCTTGTGATCACAAAGAACACCTGAAGTCCTTCTCTATTTCAATCATCTCATTCATATCTTATGTAGAATATCTCTATCAATCCTTTACACTTCTTACAAAAAATATCAAAAACACTTTAAAATTGTAATTATAAGTAATTTATCATATTTTAATTTAACAATTATTTTATTATGTATACTACTACTAAACTTAAATTGTATATATATTATTTTTACTTTGTTAATCTTAAAACTTTAATAAAATAAAATTATTTATTTTTGTCAAATTTTAACTTTAAAATATCTACTTCTAAATTAAAATAGACATTTAGTTCTTTGTTTTTTAAATTTCGTTAATCATTTCAGCCCACTAATCTCATAAAATGCGAGGGCTATCTTGAAAAATAATCAAATTTCTTAAAAATGAAAACGGAAAACTATAATTTGATTTCATAGGTATTTATTTTGAGAAAGAATAATTAAAATTTAACTAATTTCAATTAACTGCTAAACAATTAACACAAATTTAAACTAATTAATTTCATGTTTTCAAAAAGTTTATACTTGTTTAGGTTTTTTTATCACTCAAGCTTCCCCAAATAGCGTGGTCTAGTTATTATTATTATTATTATTATACAGAAAAAGGGGTAGTCGGGTATTGACTTAAGAGCTATTATAATAAATACACATGTAAATGCCAACTACGTCATATGGGCATGATAATTTTTGTTTTAATCAAAAGGAAGGACTGATTTAAGTATTTAATATGGTAATTTTATTTAGTCAGTTTTCCCATACGAAAGTCTTTATTTGGGCAATTTACTCATGAAATTAAATATTTAATTGAATTAAGCTCCCACAGATGTACGTACAAGGTTATATCAAAGTTGCTGTCAACATCATTAGCTGACTCACACAGACTTAGGGGTGGGTCTATTGTTTTTGATAGGTAGATGTAGCTTTGGAGTTCTTCTACACTTATGCAATCTGTGTAGAAGATGACTCACTCATTCCATATGTTTTTTTATCATACTTTTATAACGAGATGGAGCAAGGTGAACGACGCTGGGCTATAGTTATGCAGGTGAATTCTTATGCAAGCAAATTTACATTTCCCGATGAGGAAATAAACAAAGGTACGACGGGGAGCAAACATGGGGAAAATAGAAAAAGGAAAAGACAGTATAATTATTCATCTAATTAAGGCTTCTGATGGTTGAGCATCTGGAGATTGACTCTGGGAGATGGAGATCAACATGGATCTGTATTTATCTGCATCGCTGTCGATTCGTCCCTCTGCAATACCAACATCAGTCGAGTTTGCAGGCAACACATTTGCGGCGAGGCTCTTTTCAGGTGTTGTCTGAGAGATCGCAATCAGGAACTCTCGAGCAATTTCCCGTGAAAATTGTGTCGTGGGGGCGATTGCGTCCATTGCAACCTAGCTAGCTACTTGATCTGAAAAGGAACGATATGTCTTTGTTAAGGCAAAAAGGGATCGAACCACGAGGAAACAGATCATCAAAATCCCCTTCGTTCGAAATCAAGGATTGAATGACCCGAAAAACACAGGAAAAGTAAATCAACATTCAGAAACCTCAACGAGTGGGTAAAGAAAGATACCGCGATGGAGAGGAACTCAAAGAATCGAAAAGCAATATGCTGGCCTGAGAGGATTAAAAGTACAGAAATCGAAAAAAATGGAACGAGAATTATACTTACGACGGTGGACGGAGAGATTCCGTCTATTTGATCTTCCTCCTCCTGTTCCGCCTGGTGGATCGGATGAAGATGGCGACGACGATGAGACGCCGCCGAGGGAGGGGTTCGGTATCGAGGAAGAAAGACGATGGGGAAAAGTGAGGCGACTCAGCTTAAATAAAGAAATCAACA
>JBBMJZ010000019.1:9824308-9835710 GCA_037833815.1 Zingiber zerumbet
TCTAACCCTTGTGTGTAAGTGTGGAGGAACTTAGGAACACAGGAAGTCGAGTAGAAGACGAGGCTAGCGAGAAGGACGGCACGGGGAGAGAGCCGACGGGCTCGGTGCATCAGAGGAATAAGGTGCCGTGGAAGAGTACACCGGTGGATGAGAAGAATGTATGCGACGTTCGAGGGATGAGAAATCGGGGAGAAGGCTGGAACTTGGGTTCGGGTGAGCCCTATTTCGGATGGCCAAGATCATCCAAGCTAGCGGAACCGGAGTAGAAACCCGGACTGAGACGAGCTAAACTAGAGTAAAGGAACTGGACAACAAAAAGCCAACTATGTTGACTTATGTGGTCCGGGGGCCCAGAACCATTCCAGGTGGCCGGACTGCTTTGAGGCTCTGGGCGTCCGGAACCCAAAATTTATCAACGATGAGTTGGGCGTTGATCAAAGAATTGGGGATAAAATTTTATCCCCTCCAAGGTGCCCGAAACCCTTCCAGGCACTCTAAACAGTGCTATAAATAGAGCACTGATTTCCACAGTTTATAACAACAACTTGTAATCCAATTCTTTCATTTTTGTTTTTCTTTTGTGCTATCAACTCTGTAAGAGGCTACTCCGCCCGAAGGAGATCTTCAGATAGTGCGCCCTATTCTCCTTTGATTAGCAATCCCCTTATTGCAAGCCAAGTAAATCCTTTGTGTCTGATTTCTTTTAATTAGTCTCTTTTTGTTTTGATTACAAGTTTTATTATTAGTTGAAAATCCGAGAAATGTTTGGTTTAATTTTTTCAGGGCAATTCACCCCTCCCCTCTTGCCGGCCTCCAAGGGGACCAATACTCCAGACCAACTGGACTTTTGCTCAATGTCTGAGTCTTCGGGTATTCTTCGCTGGATGTTCGATCCGCGACCTATCAGTCTTCCACTTGGTTCACGACCACCAGGATTTTCACCTAGAGTCCTCGGCTCTAGGATTTCACCCAAAGAACCTCGACCCACCAAGACTTTCCTCTTAAGATTACTACTCCCTAGGACCTAGAGTTACCGCCCCCTAGGGGTTTTCACCTGCCTAACTGCATTTAGGACTTTCCTACAATCTCATTCAAACTTGTTAGACAATAAATAACCTTAACTTTGAATCTTTTACCATTATCAAAACTCAGGTTTGATCGTCTGATGCTTCCCGCGCCAACAACTATAAGCACGAGTGCCCAAAGGTGAAAGACTACAAATCTAAAACAACAAGAAAGAAAAAGGCAATCAAAGCGACATGGGACGAATCATCTTCAGAAGAATCGATCGGATGTTGAAGATCAGAAGCACCACAACTACCTCACACTGATCGTAATAGGACTGGAATCAGAAAGTGAGTCGGAACAAGATGATGAGTCTGAATACAAATCAAGCCATGAGTCCGCACTCATTTCTGAAGGTTCGAATAAGGTATCTTCTATCCTAACCTCAAAATTTTTTAGAATTATCGCATGTTTAAATAAAAAATTAATTAAACATGAAAAAAATCTGAATCACTTCTTGAGGAAAATCAACGCCTCAAGGAACAAGTTGAAAAAAGGAATCCAAATCAAGATATAAAATTTGAGGAGGAAAACATAAATTTAAAAAATGAAATTAATAATCTTAAAGGATTATTAGAATCCTTCACAACCAAATCAAAAAACTTGTACTTAATTCTTAAAACCCAAAGTTGTATACAATAAATCGGGCTCAGATACAAGTCTAGCTCAACAAACAAAACTTTTATATCATTGATAAGTCAAAACAAAAAACCTAACTAAAGCTTGGGTTCCGAAAGTGTGTCTTACCACGCAAGTAGGACTCAATAAATTCTATGTACCCAAAACTGAAATTCATTATCTAAAATCAAATCCAACTAAATCAATTAACTCAAAACTAAAGAATTAAATAAAATCAAATAACAAAAATAAAGTCAAATAAGTCAAACTCAAATAAATCAAATAATTACCATCAAGTTTATTATAACTATAAAAATAAATGACATAAACCTAAAACATAAAAACTCAATTATTTAGGGGGAGACTTCAAATTAGTTGGCACCTCCAAAATATTAGTTTACCCAACTGGGTAAGTAGAATTAGATCAAATAGAGATAAAAGTTCAACTTGAAAAAATAGCACTAGAGAAGTTTTGGATGATAGTAAGTTAGAGAAGCTCTGTCTATGCATGTCTAGGAAGATATGACTTTGACCTAGTATATTTGGCTTAGTGGAGCTAACTGAAGCTACCCTCTACCCATCCTAGCTAGTTAGACCAAAGTTTTATTATTAAGTTCAGTGAATATGACTATTTGGAAAGCCTCGAAGGCATGATTACTCTAATGATGTCCAAGTGACTCACCATAGCCCAGAAGTTTATCTGAAGAATGTCTATTTGTTGAACCCAAACCTAAACTTGAATCTAACACAAAATTTTAACCAAACTCTGAAATTCAATTTAACTTATCTCACAAAATCATAGAATCTCTTTTGTTTAAAAATTTAGACTGGTGAGATGAATAAAGATAATTTAAAAATAAATTAAATCTAAATAATTAAACTAAAATTAAATAATTAATTCATTAAAATTTTATGTAAATAAGTCTAAAGATATTGCTTGTGTCTAAAAAATCTTAGATTAAGGGGGAGGATATTTATTCGAATAATTTTTAAAATTATAGGAAAATTTATTTACTTATATTTTCTAAAAATTTCCTATTTTGTTAGTTTTCCAAAATTTGTTTTGGCCTTAGCCTAGATTAAACTCCTAGAAAGCATGATCCTATAGATCTAGGAATTGAGCATCTCACAAACATAATAGGTTATCTTGATTGTGTATGTATAAACATAGAATGGTGTGAGATGCGTAGGCATTTTGCCTGAACTTCAAATGCTTATATCAGTACATCAACATAAGTTTAGGCAAAAAATATAACAGAATATTGATCAAATCAAGTAGTCATTTTTCAACAAATATCTAATTGGACATAAATACTTGATTTGACTAACCAGGTAAACACTGATATCTTCTGATAGTTAGTTAGTAATCAAGGGTTATACAGTTAAGGACCAATAATAGATGAGTAAATTTAACTAAGCTTTTATTACTACTACTTTTCTTAAATTCTCATCTCAATTGGTTTTCTAACCTAAGTTAACATAATCTTTGACTTAATCAATTACTTAATTAATGAAATTAACTCAAAATAACTTTTAAACTTGAATTAATTAATCCTCAAGTTAATCAATTTAGTTAATCATTAGCTAAATTCATACCTTTTCTTAAATCAATCCTTAATTAACTTCTTAAGATAATTAATCTTCAAAATTAATTCTAAACTATCTGAATTAACTTAAGTATTAACTTAATTTCACAACTTGAAATTAATTTATAACTTACACTAATTTATTCTTAAACAACTTATTTAACTTAAATTAATCTCTTAATTTAATCAATTTAAAAAAAACTACTTAATTCTTAACTTAAATTAAAGAATTGACCTAATTATCTCCCAATTTATTTAACAAATCTATTAAAACCATTAGTTAAAATCCTTAACCTTAATTGAATTTGTAAAACAACTAAATTAACCATTTTAAACTTAATCATTTTTAATCTCCAATTCGACTTAATATCTAACTTAATTAAGCTATCTAACTTAAGTTAATTCCTTAACTTAATCATTGTCTTTACTTAAATTTTCCAATTTCACCTAACAAAAATAATTAAATAATTTAACTTAAATCAATTTGTTAACATAATCAAATTCGTAGCTCAATCTTAAATTATTTTTTTAAGATTAATAAATTTCTAATCACCTTATAAAATAAAAAAAAAATAAAAAAATGCCCAAAATCAGAGCCCACAACTAGGGGGCAGGCGCCCCGATGACGGATCCTATAGTCCACAATTTACGGATCAGAGGATGATCCATTTTTTAAGACCCTTGATTTGGATGGACCCCAACTATTTAAAGGTGGAATCTATCCAAATCAAAGGTCTTCATGCAATGGATTATCCCCTGATCCATAATTTGCGGACTAGGAGATCCTAACTACAGGCACCCCTGGTATTAAGGTTCGGGCGCTTGGACCCCCGTCCGGGCACCCCGCCCCGCCACCCAATCCAATCGCCCGGACTGTGGTTCGAGCATCCGGAATCCCCTATAAAAGGGGTGGTAGGGGCATCCTCACCCTTTGCCCCTCACCTTCTTCACTTTTGCAAAAGGGCCTTTACCGGGGTTTAGGAGCAAAAGTGGATAAGGAAAAATAAATTTTTCAAAAACTTCCTAAACTTTTCTTCTTCAGTTATAGTATCGCTTTGCGAATCAACCAAGGTCATCAGTTCTGTTATAATTATTCACGATAGCTCGGTAATTATTTTTAAACTTTATTTTATTTGTTTTAGTTTCTTAGTATCTTATCTTTAGGATGTTATTTGTCAATTAGGAAATGATTACGTGCTAGTGCTGACCCCTCGATCACTAGTACATACCCTAGATTTGAATAAGGCTAAACTAGATATGAATAGAATGTTTCTATTTGCTTTTAGTTTGGGCGCCCAGTCGACCAAACAATCTAGTGACGTGGCTTCAGTTTATTGAGTAAATATTTGTATTTAAAAAGATTATCATTAAAGAGTCAGCTAATGAAGTATTGAGTCAACTGGATTAGATATGGTCGATTGAATGAATGTGCGAACAATCACTTAAAAATGACAACGATAGATATCAATCCCAAATTCAAGTTTCAGTGTTAGTATAAGTAAATCGATTGACATTAATGCAAAACAAGTATTAGAGCTTATCCAGTTAATTAGTGGTTTAAGTGAGTTGATTGATGTTAATGCAGAACAACTATTATAATTTATCTATGGTGGTCTGGAGGGCAAAATAAAATGGAGACAAAGGGACCTGAATGAACAAATGAAATGCTATTATTTTCAAATATTTTATAGCTCTATATTTTTTAATCCTTTTATAGCTTTTCATGTATATTGCTTAAGGTCTATACAAATTTTACATGAAGTTCCTAGTAGCTTTGAAATAATTCAAAAAGGAGAAAGTAGAGTGAGCTTTTAAAGGATCACTTATAAAATATGCAAGTAAAAAATAAAGGTTCTAAACCATATAAATTATTTTTATTAGTGCATTGATTTTCTTCTTACTATTTTTATTTATTTGTTACACGTATAAGTGGATACCTATTGTTTGTCTACTTGGAATTGTCTACTCTTTTATAATATTGATATTTATTTTAATCAAATTTCTTTTTCAATTGATTATTATTAATCTCCAATTTGAAATCACTTTTGGGCATTTTTATATAATTGCAAAATGCTATAGACATCTATACAAACAAAAAAAAAAAACATTTTCCATCCAATTTACTCAGGAAGCCGAAAGTCACCTACAACCCTTTTTATTCTATTATTTTAATAATTTATAGACACCAAAAGGCACTCTAATAATCTCGAAAAATTTCAACAATAATGTCTCTTTTTTTTTTAACCAAAAATATCTTATCCCCATATTACTCTTGATTATTGAGGCATTTGTTGTTTGCAAATCATTTTGTGGTTATAATTTCATCGACAGGTTTATAATGCTCTAAATTTTTATGAAATTAATATTATTGTCAAAATATAAAATTTGAGTTATCAATATATTTACTTTTATTTTATTTTATTATTGTATTTAACGTCAAAATAAGAAAAAATTAACTTTTTTACTTTAATCTGGGACGTGGAAGAAAATGTAAAGTATACCTAATTTTAAATAGCTCGTTGCTCTCCTTCAAATGTTGTTGAGCTCGGAGAAGAAGAATCCACTGCCATGACGACGATGCCGGCCTTGGCTACCTCCGCCGACCTCGCCGTCTTCCTTGTTCACGACGCAAGCCATGGCTCCCCTTTTTCCGCCGCGCCATCGTCGCCCTCTGCCTTCCCCTTCGAGAGCCTTCGCGTCTGTCCTTCCTCCCCGCCTCTCGCATTGGAGCCGCCGAGGCGTGCCGGTGGAGCTGGGAAACGCAGATGGCGGCGCACTAGGGTGTGCAAGAGCAAAGAGGAGGCGGAGAACCAGCGGATGACGCACATCGCCGTCGAACGCAACCGTCGCCGCCAGATTAACGAGCATCTTGGGGTGCTGCGCGCCATGATGCCGGAGTCCTACGTCCAAAGGGTAGGGTTTCCTCTTTTTTTGTTTTTTTCCCTTGCAATCTGGTCGGTCTCATATCCACCTTCGTTTTTTGTTTTTTGTTTTGTTTTGTTTTTCAATTTGCCCTCTGTGTGGACGATTCCGAAGTCGCCATTTTCCCAAATTCGACATTTTTTTGCTTCCTTCTGCAATCGATGGACGTGGAATACAGACTGCGATTGTGAGAATGCATAACATCGTGAGTTTTAATTTGATGAGTTTCTCAGGGTGACCAAGCTTCGATTGTTGGAGGAGCCATTGATTTCATCAAGGAGCTTGAGCAGTTTCTGCAATCCCTTGAAGCGCAGAAGAGAGCACTTCGGCGACATCCTACATCCAAGTCTGCAAGAGCACAAAGCTATACTAACACTGCCATCGGAAACAGCCGCGGCGGCGGCGGTAGTAGCTGTTCTGGTGACGGTCTGGTCGCGAATTCCCCTCCCTTTGCTCACTTCTTCTCATTTCCCCAGTACTCCTGGCTTCACGCCGTGCATGATCAGGAGACTCGGCTTTCACTGCCCGGGTTGGCCGACATTGAGGTCATCTTGGTAGAGACGCACGCGAGCGTCCGAGTGCTATCGGCGCAACGGCCCGGCCAGCTATTCAAGATGGTGGCTGGGATTCAAAACCTCGGGCTTAGCGTACTCCATCTCAGTGTCACCACCACCCTCGACTCCATAGTCCTCTACTCCCTTAGCATCAAGGTGCGTACCTTCAAGCCTTTAAGGTTTAACACAACAATTACCTCTGATTTTGATTAGAAGCAGAAGGTTGCAAACTTTCAAGTGCTTTTATTTACTGTGCCATTTGCTTAAAAGCACTTGAATGTTACTATGTTCTCGGGATTGGAAGATTACTATGTGTGAGCTGAGCTGAGACTCCTTAGGAGAGGACGGATTTTCCCGCCCCTTAATTTTGAGTGAACCCAACAATGCTGAGAACTCGATAGCTTTAAGTTGTTTTGTAGATAATTGGAGCTCCCTCTTTAGATTTATAACCATGGTATAAATTGATCGTTGCCTTAATCATGGTCCTGGGACACTGCAATAAACACTGCCTTGATCATGTTCTTGGTGGTCCAGAAATCTCATGGACGCAGATCTAGCAATACAATTTACTTTTTCTGTAATCGTAATTCTTCTTTGCTCCAACCACCTGGTCCAAGCTTCAAACATTGTACCATGACTGGAAAGTGAGAAAAGCTGCTTGCTTGTAATTTAGTACTTTTTTCCCAGTGTCCTCTTTCCAATGCTTCCCTGTGTTCTGTATCAATTGTCAGATGAGACTTTCTTCTGCATTCAATACTATTCTTGAATCCCAATCATGGTCCCTCATGGATACGACACACTTGGAATCCTGAAGGCGAGTCACATCTTTAGACATCCATTATTACTCCTCCCTTTCCACCATATGACCTTGCAAAAATATTTTAGGGGAAGAAGAAATTTTAAAAAAAAAAGATAAATGATCTGAATCTAAGAATTGGACCTCAAGGCGACCTGACGGTGGCATATCACATCCATTATACTCACTTCAGTGATGCAATATTAAACTTATGTTCTCAGTGACTAAAGGCAACCTCACAAGTGTCTTCGTTTAGTAGATGCCCGTTTGGATTGATTTCTAAAAGCTGTGCAGCATCATTTTGATTCCCTGTAATTGCGGATTCCTTTCCTATTCAAGTTATTTCAAAGGGCACATCGGTTGATTTGCAGGTGGAGGAAGGGTGTAGTCTGACCACAGTCGATGACATTGCTGCTGCCATCCACCGTATGCTTTGCTTGATTGAAGCTGAGGTGACTGGTCTGTCCTAGCTCAGTAGGCTTCCCAAGTTCATGAGTTCTCAAAACCTGCACAGGAATGGGCTAGCTGTTGCCCATTGTCTTCCACGTACAGTTGGTGCAGCATGACATAGTGCCCCCTTTCTCCTCTTTTCTTGTTTGTTAACTCTATTATGCCCCTTCTTTTTCATGTTAGGCTTTGCTTGATCAATCCCAATTTTGTTCATAATGTTATCTTATTTTTAACTAGTAAACAATGGTGCATTAGGATAGTATCAGAGGCATGGGCAAGAGAGGTAGCTTTCCTATGGAAATCCAGATGTTGAAAGGGAAAAACACTTCTTACAATAGAAAGCACCCACTTCAATGGAGAGTAGCTACATGCCAAGTTCTAATTAATTTACTCCACAGTTTGAAACTAGAACAATAAGACGCACAAGGTAATGTTCTGATAAAGCATAATACAACTAAATTTTCCATTTTTATAAGTAAATGCTAATGGAGGTTCCATAGAGTCATTTAGACTGGCAATTGGAATCATTTGGCAACTTAAGCTCATACCTTGACTGCATCTAATGTTTTCATTAAATATGAGAATGTTTCCATTTTTGTTTTTCTTATGTTATGTGTTTAGTACTTCTCCTCAGACATTTATCATGATGAACTTAGAAATAGAATGGATTCAAAAGGAAGTCAATCATTGGGATATTCACTCGAATGGAGGACTAGATTCTATTGATATTTAAAGCTATTTTCTTTTGGAAACAATCAAATTTCCTTTTCTAGGCTCAATGGTATTACATACTATTACTCCAACATTTTTTTTAAAAGAGAGACAATCCTGGTAGCTGGTGGAAAACTTTCGTAAGGCCAGATCGGTCACCCTAAGAATATTCAATGAGATTAACTGAGTTTATTTAGACAATTACATAAAAGAAGTATAATTTTTTTCTCTCTCTTCTCTGATTTTCTATCAAAGTAATTACAGATATCCTTGATCTATTTTTTATTTAAATGCAATATTTATTTATTTAAATCAAAAGAATTATAAATTATATTTATTATAATTATTTTGATTTGTATATTTAAGGTGTTGGCAAGATGGACATTCATGTGATCTAGTAAGTAGTGGCTGAAGGAGAAGGATGAACGAGGAGTTTTATGATAATTTTTCTTCTATTCTCCTCTTTCTTGACAAACGCAAGGTAAACACGACTAAGGATTCCTTCCTTTCCTCTTATTTTTTCTCTCTCTTATGCTTGGTGAATAAGGTCCAAGTTTAGTTCAAACCTAATCTAACGTAGTGGCTATTGACTTGCACAGCATGGTCCGACTTACATGCGCAAGACCAAACGCCAGAGGGCACCGAAAGTTATTTCTAGTAAGCTTCTGATGCTTAAGTCACGAATGATGTAGTAAATAATTAAGTGTAAAAATCAGAGAGAGATTAATTAGTATGTATCTGAGCATTTGTAAGTATAAGCTAGGTTTAAAGATACCTACGAAAATCATAGTCATGATCTTTGAGAAATTTGAAACTGTTTAATTGCTTCAACTATAAATCCTGACTTGGTAACAAGTAATTCAAATTACCTCCATTAATATTAATCGATCAACCATCAGTAGTCATTATCTCCAGAAATGATGGAGATATCATGAAGGAATCATTCAAGGATAATGGGCCATGTATGTGATCTGTCGTAGTGAGAAGTATAGAGCTCAAAACTCGAGCTTGGAGTGGAGAGTTCGGGAAGCTTAAATCTCAGAGTGGAGAGCTCGAAGTAGAGATCTCGAAGAGCTGGGCTTGGAGAAGTGAGCTGGGAACGAAGAGCTCAGGGACCTAAGCTTGACGTGAAGAGCTTAAAGAACTGAGCTCATCCCTTAGCTTGGCCGATGGGGTCTACTAGCAAAACTCTAGAGAGATATCGATGTGCTAATCTAATCCGAGAAGTCTACTTTAGCCAAAGATAAGTAATATCCAGACTTGGAGTAGAACCATGTAAGTATGATCTACTGATATGAAGTAAGATTGAAATAACCTATTAATCATGAGTATTCTGGATGAGTGACATGTAAATTTTGAGATGAGTTAACGGAGAAAAGGACAAAAATATTGTGCGGTTTGAGCCAACTAATGAATGATGATTTCTTATTTAGATTCTACTAAATAATCTTCAGCTAGAGCAACTCTTTATTGGTGTCTATTTTTTTAATTCATATATCTAGTTCTTCGAATGGATTAATTTTAAAATTTATTCGTCTGACCTAACAAAAGTTTTATATTAACTACCAGGTAAATTTAAGAAATGGTTTTGACAGACAATTCAATATCATGAGTGGTTCGAAAACCAAAAACATTTAATATTTATGAGAGATTCAAATTCTCAGTGCATGTAAATCTGTCCTATCTCTCACCATCATGCTCAGGGGCATATCTACTCACCTTGAAGTTCTCTCAAGACGGTTTAGTGACTATCGCATGAGATATTGTCACCATGAGGTCTGGGGTTCAAATCTCGACAAAACCGAGGTAGATGTCTCCCTTATGTGCTAGTCACTATTTCAAATGTTAGTAGTCACCTGTGATTTATCTCCTTCTTATTGACCCTGAGATGAATTGATGGAGATACTAGATCAAATGTATTCACTTTTTATCACCACATCTACTCACGTTAAAACCTATAAGAAAGAGGTCAATGACACTTGAAATGATGATGGGCCTTTTGAATACATTTGAATAATACTTGTAGTGCTCTAAAAACACAGGACAACCCACTTCTGCCTAGCTCACCAGAATCTTCGTCACCTTAGTCCACTTTGTCTCACTTCAATGAATTCCACATCCATCCATCTAAAAGTTGCTCACCAACATTAACCTAATCCACACCCACTAAACCCAAGCAATATGTTTGAATATTTGTTTCCCAATCAACCTTGGCAATATCCAAGAAATTCGACGAGTTGATCCTTTATTCCATGTAGCCCAATTAGATCTCATCTAGCTAACTATCCTAGTCATGGTTGGAACTAGTTAGAACGACTACCGATCTTCTATGATCCCATCCGGAAGCTGAGTCAGACGGAGGCGGTCGCGCTGTGCTGGTTGTTGACCGAAAGTCTCCGGGACGCACAGAAAGAGGCTTCCCACGAGCGACTGATGGAGGTCGCAAACCCTGCGCACACTTAAACGAGCCCACCTAACGTTAGAGGCCGAAAACCAAGGAAAAAGTCCCCGAGTCAGGCCCTCCGACGCTCAAGTCAGGTATTTTTTTCCCCGGAAATGTAAGAGAAAGTACAAAAAGCGAAAAGCAAAAAGATCAGTCAGAAATGACGAGTGAGCGTACCTGTATAGGGATGAAGCCTCCCTTTTTATACCGTTAGGGGCGCTTTTGTCTTCTCGCATCTGTCAGGGAATGTCGGGTGT
>JBBMJZ010000019.1:9837583-9855759 GCA_037833815.1 Zingiber zerumbet
GTCGTGAGCTACTATTTATAATTTATAAGGAACTGATAACATGATCTTCTGTGTGACACCACGCACCATGTTATCTATAATATAAATTAAATGGATAACTACATTTAATTAGATGCAGATATTTGACCAAAGTAATTCTTATTTCAAAATAAATGTTTACAAAAAGCTAGGCTTTTAGTATACATCCTAACATGGAGAACAATGAGGCGTCTCAAAGATGGCATAATCCTCTGGGGACCAACCTATTATACAGTGCACATCTATTATCAGCCCATGAATAATAATAGATGCAGGACTATAAATCCATATATATACTGAAATTGATGATAATGGATGTTGTACTAAAGGTTCTATACATGCATGGTCTGCATCCAATAACCGAACCCAATAAGCATAAGTTATATCACTTTAAAGGGTTCAAATCGTATTCACATATACAACTTATAAATAAGCCTACCTAATAGGGATAATTATATCCAACAGTCTATCTAACCTTGTGAAAATGTTTTACCTAACCAACCATCCAAGAATATAGAGAATATAGGGGTTCTTCTATCTCAGCTCTATACATGTTGCAGCTAATTAAAGGGAGTTGCATTCTTCACTTTTTTTAATCTCACTTTTATATGGATTTTTTAGCTAAGTATCTGAACTTTGAATAGAAAGTACGAGTACTTGATTAACCTCATTCAAAGTAAATATGTTCCATCAAAAATCCTCATCCAAGATACAGATTTAACTGTTAAGATAGAGTTATTCCATCTCCAATACATGCTCACATGTTCAGGATTACTAAGCTCCCTGGGTTGCATATACTGGCTCAGTGAAATACAGTCCCAATGTTAGAGAAAGAAAATCCAACTATTTTTATTTTACTCCCTGAGTTGTGAAAAAGGTGAATAGGGATGAAAAACACCATTTTAGAGCTCTATCGTCCACCCATCTACTGTGCTAGAAATAGACTAGAGCTTATAAGCTCCCAGCTGTTTTGTAGCCAAACACCCTCTAAATCCCATCATTTAAACCTTTCAATACTCCATTATGATAAAAATCTCATACGTACAAAATGATTAAGAGCTATTTAGAGTTACCATCTCCCATCCTTTAGGTGTAAAATAAGCTATCTCAACAATATATTTCCAAGGTGATTGGATGCATGTCAAGTAAAATTCCATTTCCACTGTCATTTGCACAATAAGTACATATAAAATTTTTGTAACTATTAGGATTTGAAGATGTAATATAAAATTTATTTATTTTAATAATTATTTTATTCATTTGGAAGTTTTACTAAAAATGAGAATTATAGAAGTTAATTTGATAAAAAAAAATTGTGACACGATGATAAATTTAAAAAAGAGATGCTTCTTTAATTATTTTCTTAAAAAATAAGTGATTTCTTTTAGTTTGTTTTTGCTAAAATTAATGTGTCCGATGAATGGACTACTCCGCTTGCTATGGAACCGCCCACCTTTAAGTGCACCACCACTCCTTTGATCTGCTAGCTCATGCCGTGATGGGATAGATCATCATCTCCAAATTGCTCACTAGGTTTGACCTTTTATTTTTATTTTTTTTTTCAACTCGGTGGAATTAGTTCCACAACTAGAAACCATAAATCTTCTAAATAGAATTAAAAACATCACAAACGAATATACAAATTAATTGTTTTAAGTTTTTTTTCAGAAGGTGCGTGCGCGTATTATATTCCAAACTTTTGGGGGCCCCCTTAACTCATTTTATATCTTAACTCTATTAATCATACCATACATCACAAAGTGAGAGAGAGAGATTCTATAAGCAACTAACTATATCATGTATAAAGTCATCTAAGTATTTCATCAAAATATATATATATATAAAGTCATTTAAGTACCCAAAAAAAACACAATTAATAAAAAGTCGAAAAAAAATAAATAACATGGGTAAATATAAGAGAAATATATGAAAGGGTATATGCGTAATTTTCGTCAGGTGCATAAGTCCTTTTATGGCGCAGTCCAGAGACCAAAGAAAAGGAATATCTTTTTTTTCCCAGTGGACCAGCGTATTCTCGCCAACCACTACAACGTTTTCCGGTCATCGAAACGTCCACTAAGGAGCTTACCGTGGCATGTGATTGGAAGATTATCAAAACTAACGCTGGACCCGCCAATAGAAAGAGAGTAAATATTCGGGCGTCACAGTTTTGTAGCGCTGCTGTTTATTTAGATTATATTTCGGATCTAATATTCCAACTAATGAACAGAAAATCAGATTAAAAAAAATATTAAAAAACAGTTTTTCCAGGGATCGAGAGCGTCGCCAAGAAAGTGTCCCCGAGCGAGAGAAAGGAAGCCTACGAAGCCGCCACCACCGCGCACCTATTTGTTTCCGCAGCTCTCGGCGGCGGCGGTCGCCCCAGTCCAGCCGCTCGCGCCTACTTCCGGTGGAAATCTGCCATGCGCATCCGTAAATGCGCCGCCCGGCTTCTGGGCACCGTCTCCACCTCCTTCTCCTCCTCCCCTAGTCCGCTGCCGCGGCCGCCGTCGCTGCAGTCGTTGGAATCGAATGTTGCCTTCTCGCCCGACGCCACCGTCGCGATTCTGTGCGAGCTGAACCGGTCCCCCTGGGACGACCTGATGTGCCTCGACCTCATACCACCGGCTTTCGATCAGGTACGACCCATCCCATCTATCCGCACTAGTAGCAGTTCTCTTCGTTTTCCTGCAAAGGCGCTTCCTTTTGTTTCTGAATCAGCTCGGGAGATCTAAATTCCAATTATTTTGGCTCTATTTAGCTCCTTATAGCTTAAATATCGCCTCCTCCAACAGTTAGGGTTTTCTATTCCTTGGCTCCCAACTTACTCCTAAAGCTGGGATTCGTTAAACCCTAATGTCGAGGGCAGCAGAGGAGTCAGATTCCCCTAAGAGAATCCTCTCCTCTCTCCGCATCCACTGCGCGACTAATTACTTGCGGTTCCTTCGCATTTATGGATTTGATAAAGAAAACCCTAGTTACTTCTGATCGATCTCAATATTGCCGAGAACTGGCGCAGCTTTTCCAATCTTATTCCTGAGACGTTTTCTCTGCTTCTTTGTGGATCTCTGCTGCTGGTTCGATGCGGAGCCGTTTCGATTCGACCTAAAATAATCCGATTATTTGCAGGAGGAAGAGGAGGAAGAAGACGGCGAGGGCATTATGGGGAATGCAGTGAAAGCGGAAGCGGGAGAGGACAAGGGCATTACCGGAAATCGCTTCAAAAACGAGGCTGCGGCCACCGCCACTGCTGAACGGTATGCTTCGCCCTGACCTTACCCTCGACCTCTCTTCTTCCTCTACTCCAAAAGCAATTTTCCTTTATATTTTCTTGCAGCGAGGAACCAAGGAAGAAGGCCGGGAAGATTAGAAAGAAGAAGAAAAAGAAGAATAAGAAGAAGGAGAATGCAGTTGCGGTAGTTGAGGAGGAGGAACAGGAGGGGACTGGTGGGAGCTGCAAGAAGAGCGACGGAAGGGGGTGGCGCTGCAAGCGGCCGGCTCAGCACCCGCATTCCCTCTGCAGTTACCATCTCGCGCAGCTCCGATCATACAATGCCAGCAAGGTCGCAGCTGAGGCAAGCAGGGAAGGCCACGCTGGGACTGGGAGAAAGAAGAGGACCGACGTATCCGATGCCGCCACCGATGACTCTGACTTTTACTATTACTATTCCGGCTTCGGCCCTTGGCGCGGGAAGACTAGATGCGGCTGCCGAAGTAGCAATATCATCGGTGGCGCTCGTGGTTTTGTTCTCGATAAAAATGACCGCAACAACGAAGATGGAGAGGATAACAGGTTTGTGCATGACGTCTCAGCGATTGCTGGCGAGGATGAAGAGGAGGACAGCGGCGACGGCGCGGACAATATTGTAGAAGGCGGAGGCGGTGACGCCGAAGGAGGAGGTAACGCATCGAGGAACACCAATAATCGCGGCAATTATAAGAGCTACAGGAAGAGAGGTAGGAAGAGGATGAAAGCTCGATCGCTCAAGTCTTTGCTTTGATCGATCATGGTGTGCTGCTCGATTTTGCAGTCGTTTTGCGTCTTGTATTCTGCTAATTAAAGTGGACATGCAAATATAGTTGCGTGCGTAAAAATATGCTTGCATGTGTTCCAAACTTTTCTTGGGTCCGCTTGTTTTGCACATGTGATTGATTAGCTGTGGCTCGAGTTGGACGAACATCAACCCCTTCATGGGCCAGGCCCAGAGAAGGCTGTAAGATTGAAACTATATCTGAGCCCATGGCTCGCTGAATATGGTCGCGCGCCCAAACCAAAAGCTGCTCATATAAATTATGTTTGTATTTTCGAATAATCTTTTATATAAATCAAGTATCTTCTTTGCTCGCAGTGAGATAGGATTGTTACGTTAAAACTCAGTCTCTGTCGGAAACATTCAATTAACATTTTGAAGATAGACTAAAATCCTTCAGAACATGAGACCCACAAGACTCGGGTTTCTAGTACACAGGAATGGATCGGGCTGAACATTATTTTAGATAATAAAAGGAACCATCTTTGCCGAACGTTTGCATTAATATCATGTCATCTGTACAAACATCATCATCCCTTCGACGAATTGCTTTCTTGCTGGAGGGGAGCCCTTAAAATGCATTTCGTTCAACAGACTCACTTGAAATCAGACTACCTTTTGGTTTCTTCTTAAATCAATCACAATTACACTTGTGTCATGGACGCTATTCCATGTCAGTGCAAACCCTGCCAAAAGTGCAGCTGCGAGAGAGCATCGACACTGGATGTTTATTCTTTCTCTGGACCGCCAACGTCCTGAGAACCCTTCTGCCAGACACCGTCGACCCACGTTGCATGCCACCTCTTAGTAACCACTCATAGCCCATCCACTTGCAATGATTAACCACACATGTTCAGCAGTTCTATCCAACCGATCTCTGGTTCCGATGTCACAACGGCTTTCAGGTACTTGTCTCCTAATGCAACAAATCAAAAACATTCAAGGAAATTGATGAAGTGAGTTAAACAGGCAGTCGACGTGTGAAGAACTTACACATAAGTTCACATGTGATGCAGATAAATTGGTAATGATGCATTAACAAAACGATTAAAATCCATTGCATTCCAGATGTCTCAAAACTGAAACTGAGTACAGCAAAGCAAGTAGAATCTCCGCCTCAGCTCTTGAATTCAGCAATTGCTATTGGGTTTGCTCAGCCAAATCTAATATCAAGCTCGGTTATAGCTAATTGTTGTTGGGTTCACTGAGCCAAATCTAATATCAAGCTCGGTTATAGCTAATTGTTATTGTGAATTTTCATAATTTCAATATTGTAATGGCTGAAATTACATGACATTAGGAATTTTTCACCAGTTGTGCTTTTCAGAGTTCAAAAGATGCTATGGGGTGTGTTTGAACACAGTGAAAGACTAAGACTCAGACAAAAAATGAAAAACATTTTAATGTCTAAGAAGCACAAGAGATGAATTTTTTTTCCTATCAATATTGAAAGATAACCACATTTGTTTCTCTCATATAGTATATACTTGAATTATGTGATTTCTCTGTGATTGTAAATTTATGCCAAACTATATTAATTACTTTTTATCTTTTGTTACATTTGTACTATTCTACCATAAAAAATGAAAATTCCATTGTATAAACTTGTGGTAGAGATTATTCTACATTCTAGAGATACTAAATTTGGATCTACATGTCTAGAATCATGACAATAGCACCTAGAAACTAACGTTAAATTGGCCTTCAAACCCGTCTAGAGGTATTAGAGGCCCTTGCGAAATTAGAGATTAAAGAATGATGGGGAGAAAATGTAGGCAAAAAAAGTTAGTACCAGTTAGTACCCATCAGATTAAGGCTTAGGAATAATGTTGTGCATACTGTGGTCAATAAGATTTTTCATTTGCAAAAAAATTGAAGGCATCTCACATGGTGGCAACTTATTTAATTAGATTCATCTAAGAGGCACGTATAAAGTTATAGATGGTATACTTAAAAGGAAAATATAAGCATATTCCAAAGTCTTGTGGATGACTCAACTAAAGTTAAAGAAATCTCAAATGATGATTAAGTACATATTTTATTACCGTGTTACTTGATATATTTGATGCTTTCGGGGAGACTTCTAATTGGTAGAGGTGAATTCACTTCCAAGAGGTGATGAGTGAAACTATTGTTAGTGCTAGAAGCACTAGATAATCAAACTTGATTTTAATATTGGCAAAGAGTTCAAAGTTAAAATTGTATTTTGACCTAACGAGCTTGACTAAATATGCAGGAAAGTCCTAGGTGAGTCCTAGTCGAGTGGGAGTCCTGATCAAGTAGATTGGGTAAAGATTGGGCAAAGAAGTCTTAGTCGAGTGGACTGAGTAGATGTTTTGGCAGACCGAGGACACTAGGCAGGAAGCTCTAGGGTCGCAGATATTAGGTTAAAGTCTAGGCGGGTCGAGGATCCAACATCTAGCGGGAAGTCCCAAAAGTCAAGATCGGACGCCAAGCAAATGTCCAAACAAGTCAGGAGGACCGGACGTTTAACAACAAGTAAACTCTCTTAAGAGTAGATGAAGATGCGTTCATTGTTAAGAGAGCAGTAGGCGTTAGTCCGACCTAGCAAAATCTAAAAGACCGGACAATCCCGAGACTGTCTAAATGTTTTATACTTATATTTCATATTATGTCTATTGTGCTAACTCTGTAATGTAGGAAATTAAAGCTGGAGTTAGAGAATTCCATGAGCTGGGAAAGGATCCAAGTGCCCGGAGGTTCGAGCGACCAATGGCCCGAATCCAGCCACTTGAGCAACTGAGTTAGCATACCTTGGTTGGTTGGCTAGTCAGCTTCCAGGCACCCGAGAGTGGTCTAGGCGCTCGGGAAGGGATAAAGGCAACTCAGATAAAGATTCACTGCAGCCACATTAGCAACCCAAGCACCCAGAAGGGATCTAGGCACCCAGAGTTGGATAATTCAATAACGAAGATGGATCAGATAGGCCTTGGTGGAGGCACATGGAGCTGGTCCAAGAGCCTAGAAGAACCTCTAAAAGAAGGGTTCGATCAGCAGTTTGAGAATTTCATTATTGCATGTTGATCCAAAACCTTTGTTACAACGCCAAAATGCTAATCTGACGACCAACGCCTCATCTTCAATTATTGTCTATTATCGGTATAATTTATTTATTGTATTATACTCAAGTTTTGTAATTCTTCGTGCTTTAGCGAATTGGTCCAACGAAAGCACTCAGTGTGGATCTTGAACTAGCCGTCGTCGGGTTGTGAACCAAGTAAAAAGAAAGTGTCTTAGCATTGTTTTTGTATTCGTTTAATTCCGCTACATTTATCTCTCGTGTTTTCTGAAAAAGTGAAACGCATTATTCAACCCCCCCCCCAAAACCCCTTACTCTAATCTTACAACTATTGCATATTTGCTCTATAAAAAAAGGTTGTTGTTTAAATTCATGTGTGCACTAATTAAATAACGTTAGTAGAAAGGAACAGTCATGGGGGCCAAGATCATCATAGTACAAATCTTAATACAAGACTAATTATTTAAAGGATATTAATTGCTATAATTTTAAGACATACAATGACATCATAAGATATTATCTAGAAAAAAAAAAATAGAAAATTAGGCAATGTATTGACAATTGAAGTCCAAGTACACTAAAAGTAAATTACTTTTAGTAATGCCACAATTTAATTTAACTTTTAATTGAAATTTATTATTAAAGTAGGTCATCTACGATCGACTAATGGTCATAAGGTTGTATCAATGTCATGGAGTTTAATGTTAATCTATAGTGCCAAGCATCTAGTGGTTCACAACACTACTAACTTCCTAGGATAGGAACTACCTCACACACCACCATCTTATATGGTACAAGCCTATCTCAGGGTAGCACTAGTGCATCGACTCCGATATTGATGGTTACACTAAGCATTGAATAGGTTGCCACCTACACATCACTACAAGCATCTTTAGAGATGTTGCAGGCATACCGAACAACCAATGCAACATGGTAGTAGTCTTAAGCAAAGCATATGGATTTTATAAAAATCTCATGATTGCAAATGGATTAAGGCATACAAAACATATCCCACAAACTCTACAACCACCTTTTGTGCTAGACCTTATCCAATCAGCTTTGGCTATTGGTGCGCCTATGATTTCAATAAATATCAATCCCTCCAACTAGTAAATTGACAAGGTAGAGACCTAGAGTCTTGGACCATTTTTTATGTTCTATTATTCCTTTATTATATTTGTAAAGACTTGCATCTACTATATGTTCTATTATTTTTTTTTTCTGTTGATGATATTATGTGATTGTGTTGTGCATACATGTTATTATTGTGATGTGATGTGATGTGGATGTTATTATGCATGTTTCAATATATATGTGGATATTGATCATATTTTAAAATTATAACTGTAGTTTTTGTTCTTGTATTCAGTGGTTGTAGCTAGAGTGGAAGGTTGAGTAGCCAATTCACCTAAATCAAATATTTTCTCACAACACAAATACAAATAAGATGTTAAATGTTTGAGGATACTTGTGTGTTCAATTGCGTCAATTAATAGAGTATGCAATGAAAATAAAAAATGATTAAAAGACACTAATGGAGATCCTTCTCTTTATCAATGACCTATGACATGCCCGGTGTGCCAACCCTAAATGATTCCACTAGAAGCACCCTTTCAAGAGGTAATGCAACAACCTCTTACAATTCCAATATTATGATGTTCACAATGAAAACTCTCCTCTTAATACAATAATGTGTAAAGCTACGAGTCAAAAGATTACCAAAAGCTTAAATTAACACCTTCAACATTTTCCTTTGGAGACCATTGAACAATGTAATCCTTTGTATGGAGGGAGGAGTTTCTAAAACTTGATCCTAGAACCTTACTAGCTTAAAGGTCCCCAAGAGCTTATGTAGAAGAGACTTCAACGACTTTATTTTGCTCGTCTTTAGTTGATTAAAAAAGTATCTAATCAGTGCATGGAAAATATAGTCATTGAGCAACCAATGGCTATGTCACTAGTTGACTAGAATCTTGTCTCCAATTGAATGCTCAACCTCTAATTGACTGGAGTTTACCGCTAATCGAATGTGGTAGAAACACTCAATTAACAAAAACCTCATGTTCATTTGATTCCCAATTCAATTAAACTCTTTAGTTAATTGGATTCACTCTTCAATCTTTTGAATCTTATCGATGCTCCCTCCACTTAAAGTCCAAAATCGAGCTAAGTGGCACACTACTACTTGGGGTCAATAGTCAATCTGTTGAAGAGGAAGATTTCAAACCAAGCCATTAGGTAGTCTACCTCTAACTAACTAAACATATGATCTCTATTGATATTGCCCAAAAGTAAAAACCCCAAGATTACATTTCATTCAATCTCTTAATCTCTCGTGCCTCTAGATCTTCAACTTCATCAATGTTCTTCACCTTAGAGTCCATCTGGTAAGCCTTCAATCCTTTGGATATACAAATCTCATTGAGTTTTCTTCATCCTTCTCGCCTTCAAACCTCATTATGGGCCACCCGAAAGTACACCTTGTTTCAACGCCTTCAGTCCCTCAAATGCACCAAGCTCTGCAAGCTTGTTCAATTCAATTCTTTTACCTTCTAAGTCCACCTCATATTGAGTCTTCAAGCTATTGAATTAGCAACTACTCAATGCTCCTTATTCTAGAGTTCACCTCGTTAGAACTCCAATCCCTTGTATGCATCAAGTTCTCTAATCTCTTGCTTCATGTCATACTTCTCCCCCTCACCTCTGTGTTCACCTTATACCAATCCTCTCAAATTTGAAATCATAGGATCATGAGATCCTAAGATTTAGATCACAAACTTAGCAACCATGAATCTTAAAGATTTCACTCCATGAATGAGTAGCATTGTCGAACGAGCTCAATTGAGGTCCAAGTCCAGATGTGGTTAAATAACTTCATCGTGTTTAACAAAGTGGGCTGAGAGAGCATGACTTCCTTAGAGGGTTAAACTAGGAACCCTAGGGTACAACTAGCCAAATGTGTCAAATGATTTAAGATAGGGTTTTCATAATTTCAGCATTGTAATTGACTTGAATTTTACAAAAAACATGAGTTTCTTACACGGAGCGAGTTTTAAAGTCAACGCAATATATAATTTGGTGGTTATAGGAGAAGACTTGTAAAGAAGACGGTTTTCTAATTATATAAGCACTAGAGATGAAGTTTTCACTTTTATCCGTAAATGTAGATATAGGGTTACTTTGAACCAAGTTACTTGGTCATCTTTTTATCAATAGTACCAGTAATGACAATATTCCATCATATGATCATTCAGTAGAGGTCATTTCACATTCAAGAGGCAAGAATTTGAATCTACATATGTATGATTCTAAGTAGTGAAATCTATCGTGTTGTTAGACGGGTCTCTAATATTATCCAAGGATTACTTATAATTCCAACAAATTTTATTCTTGAAATTTGAAGTTTTGTACAACAACAACCAAACCTTATCCCACTAGATAGGATCAACTATATAGATCCTTCTACGTCATTGGACTTTATACCCTAATATATTTTTATTTATATTTAAATAAATTTTATCTTATTTTATCATTCCTAACCCAAACTTCTTTAGTCTTTTTTTTCTCAATTAATGTGTGCAATTTGTCATAGTTTCATATTACCTAACTAGAATATTTACTAGCTGTACAAGTACATTTAAACGCGTCTCTCAAAGTTTTTCGCTCAATAGACGCAACCCCAACTTTTTAATATTCTCATTTCTTATTTTGTCTATCCTTATATATTCGCACATCCACCTTAAGATCCTCATCTCTACGACTCTCATCTTCTTCTCATGTGCTTGAGTCATAACCCAACATTCAATTCTATATAACATAGCAAATCTAATCATCATTTTACAAAAATTTTAGTTTTAGAAGTACTTTATGATCATAAATAACACCTTACGCTCTCCTCTATTTCAACCATCATATTTTATATAAGAGATCTCTCAACCCCCTCCTCCTTTTGCAAAAAAGATCCTAAATATTTAAAGCTCTCCGTTACCGGTAACTTGTTATCTCCTATTTTAATAATTATCTTACTACATCAAATATTACTAAACTTAAATTCTATATATTTATTTATTGTACTAAATCTAAAATCATTACTTTTAGTTTTTCCTTCCAAGATTCGAGCTTACATTTACTCTGATATGTCTCATCTATTAAAATAATAGCATTTGTAGACTATGCATCATGATAACGTATCTTAGATGTATTAAGTGAATTCATACATAATTAGTATTAAAAGATAAAAATTTAGAACTAATCCTTAATACAACTCTATCTTTATAGGAAATGAATCGGTTAATTTGCCTAGAGTATTCACTCTTGTAATTGCATCCTCATATATATCCCTAATTATTTCAATATGCTATGCTACCTTCTTTATACAATTCGCCACACAATTTCCCTCGAAATCCTATCATAAGCTTTTTTTAAGTCGATAAATGTCATGTAAAGTATTATTTTTTTCCGATACTTTTCAATTAATTGTTTGAAAAGATGTATAACTTCTATTGTTTGTCAATATTGTCAACTACAATATTATCAATATATTCTTTCCATACACTATATTGTCAATATATTCTTTTCTTATTCTTCTTTCCTTATTTAGTTTTTTATAGCTATAAATCTCTAGTTGTAAATCCCTTGAATATCACTCTCATTATTGTAATTATTACTATATTTCTTCATAGATTAGACCATAGGATTAAGGGATTTAATCATTATAGTCTATATATTGTAATTCTCTTAATGAATGAGTTAGAAAACATTTTTCAGAAATTCTCTTCTATTTGTTTGTCATTTTCTTTATCATGGGATTAGAGCCAAACTCTGAGATCATTTTATCATGTATCTAGTTTCTAGCTCCAAGACCTTAGTGTTTTGTTTATTCTCGTGTTCTTCTAAGTCTGTTTTCTTAGACTTAATCTCTTAGTACTTGTTTCTGGTTGAATCATGTCTATAGAACGATCTGAATATTTTCTTGTTCGATTTAATGGAAAGAACTATTCTTAAATCATGTCTGTAGAACGATCTGAATATTTTCTTGTTTGATTTAATGGAAAGAACTATTCTTCCTGGGCATTCCAATTTTATATCTTTATTAAGGGAATGGAATTATAGGATCATATTGATGGGACAAATCCTACACCTAACAGCGAGAAGGAGAAGAAGAAATATATGAAATGGGAGAAGGATGCTCAGATTATGTCTAGGATCCTTGGAAGTGTGGAACTCTCCATACTTCTCAATCTCAAGCCTTATAAGACCTCTAGGGAAATGTGGGATTACTTGAAGAAAATTTACAACCAAAGCAATACAGCACGAAGGTTTCAATTAGAACTCGAGTTAAGTCAATTCAAACAAGGGAGTATGTCAATCCAAGAGTTTTATTCTTCCTTTAGAAACCTTTGGGCTGAGTATATTGATATTGTGTATGCAAGTGTATCTTCTGAAGGACTCTTTGCTATCCAAAGTATGCATGAGACTAGCAAGCGTGACCAATTTTTAATGAAATTAAGGGAGAGTTTGAAGCAAAAAGTCCAACTTAATGAACAAAGAACTAGTTCCTTTATTGGATATTTGTGTAAGGGAGCTCCTCAGGGAAGAACGACAACTCATTACATAGGTTGTCCTAGAAAAAAAAACTCAACATTCTACTCCAATTCCTTATGTCTATGCTGCTTAAGGGAGGTTTAAGGAGACACAGATATGACTAATGTCCAATGTTATAGTTGCAAAGGATTTAGGCACATTCCCACTAATTGTACTAAAAGATTTTGCAATTATTATAAGAAACCAGGGCATATCATCGAAGATTGTTTTATTCAGCTTTTAAATAAATTTGAAATTACCTACAATGTCTCGATTGGTTCCTTAAATGCCTCTAGTTCTGGTTAGTCTTTTATTACTTCTAAAATGGTCCAACAAATGATAGTTTCTGCCCTTTCTGCTTTAGGTAAAAATTCTAATCCTAAGCCTTGATATTTTAATTCTAGTGCTTCCAATCACATGACCAACACTGCCTTACCTTTATATAATGTTAAAAAATATAAAGGAGATCTCCAGATTCATACTGTCGATGGTAATTCCTTACCCATTATAGTTGTTGGTGATATTTCAAACTCTTTAAATATTGTTTTTATATCTCATAAATTGTCCACTAATCTTATATCTGTCGGTCAATTAGTTGACAACAATTGTAATGTTCAATTTTCAAATTCTAGTTGTCTCGTGCACGATCAAGTCTCCGGGATGATGATTGCGAAGGGACCTAAAGTGGGACGTCTCTTTCCTTTGTTTCTATCTCCCTCTCCAGTATCAAATTATGTTGCTTGTAATGCTATTCAATGTGATAATCAGCTGTAGCATTGACGTTTAGGTCACCCTAATTCTCATATACATCAAATCTTGTTTAAATCTGGTTTACTTAGAAATAAAAATTCGACTTCTTCTAATGATATTATTGACTGTGCATCTTGCAAACTTGGTAAAAGCAAAACACTTCCTTTTTTGATACATAAAAACTATACCACCAAACCTTTTGAACTCATAGTAATCTCTCATGAACATTACAAATACTTTGTTACATTTATTGATGATTTCCACTTGCTTTATTTGGGTATATTTTCTTCGCTCTAAAACTGAGGGTTTTTCTATGTTTTAAGTCTTTCATGCTTTACTTGAAACACAATTCTTTTACCAAAATCAAAATCTTACAATCAGATAAAGGTGGTAAATATATGTCAAATGAATTTCAATTTTTTCTTCAAAGTCATGGGATCATATCACAACGTTCTTGTCCTTTTACTCAATAAAACGATGTGGCTGAATGAAAGATTCGTCATCTTTTGATGTTGTTCACACTCTTCTAATCGAGTCTTGTATTCTTTCTCATTTTTGGTGTGAAGCTTTGTCTACTGTTGTATATTTGATTAATAGATTACCATCTCCCAACTTGAACAATGATTCTCCCTACTTTTGTTTGTTTGCGCATGCACCAAAGTATTCCAATATTCATATTTTTGGATGTGTTTGTTTTGTTTATCTTCTTGCATATGATAGAAATAAACTTATTGCCCAATCTGTCAAGTGTGCTTTCTTAGGATATGCTGGAACCCAAAAGGATTTCTTTGATATGATCCTCATGCCCGTCGAACTCGTGCCTCTAGGAATGTCATTTTTTAAAAAAATCAACCCTTCTTTTACAAACAACAGACCTCAGAATTCCCTTCGCTATCTACTTTACCACATTTTTTCAAGTCACCAACACTAGTTCCAAGGTTTAAACCTAATTATGTTTACCATAGATGCACTCTTCCTACATCTGATCCTCCTATAGGTCTCACTGAGGTTCCTCCACATCTTCCTACGACTTCTGATCCTGTTTCCAA
Source organism: Zingiber zerumbet (assembly GCA_037833815.1). NCBI lineage: Eukaryota > Viridiplantae > Streptophyta > Magnoliopsida > Zingiberales > Zingiberaceae > Zingiber > Zingiber zerumbet. Next base: position 9,852,055 of record JBBMJZ010000019.1, read on the forward strand.
TGATCCACCTTCTCTTTGAAGAAGCTCTAGACCTCACAAACCTCCTAAAAGATGTAGTTTTTCAAGCCTACTTTGCCTTATATTACCATTCTCACTTGTTATAAACAGGCTATGGAACATGAGTGTTAGCAACAAGCAATGGAAGCAGAACTTTAAGCACTTGAGGAAAACCATACTTGGGACATTGTTTCTTGTCCTGCAAATGTTAAGTCCATTGGTAGTAAGTGGATCTATACTGTGAAACTCAAGTCTAATGGATCTTTAAATAGATACAAAGCTCAATTGGTTGCTTATGGCAATAAACAAGAATCTGACCTCAACTACGAAGAAACATTCGCACCAGTTGCTAAGATGACCACGATGAGAACCATTCTTGCTATTGCATCCTATAAATCTTTGCTTTTACATCAGATGGATGTAAAAAATGTCTACTTAAATGGGGATCTTAAGGAAGAAGTTTAGATGAAACTTCTGCACGATTTCAATGATAGCTTCTCATGAAGTTTGCAAGCTTAGACGCTTTGTATGGGTTGAAGCAGACACCTAAAGCATGGTTTGAGAAGTTTTGCAACACTCTTCTCACCTCTTTCACACAAAGTCAATATGATTCTTCACTTTTGTTTCACAAGACAACCACAGGTATGGTATTTCTCTTAGTCTATGTTGATGACAATGGCCTGACCACTAAGCTTCAAAGTATGTTACATAGTATATTTAAAATGAATGATCTTGGACATCTCACACATTTTGTTAGCTGGAAGTTCACTCTCGAGATCATGGTTTGTTCTTAAATCAACATAAATATATCCAAGATCTCATTGAGCTAGCACGTTTAAAGGATGCGACTGTTGTTGATACGCCAATGGAGGTGAATGTGAAATATCGAAAAGATGAAGACAAGCTTTTGCTTGATCCTTTTTTATATAGGCAACTTGTTGGTAGTGTAGTGTCCGAAACCAATCCCGGCTAACTCCATGCATGACTAAAGTAAGTTACAACGTCAATTTAAATAATGTGGGTTTATTAACGAAAATTATCGATTATGTGATTTAAATCTCAAGACTCCTATGTTTAGGAAATTTTAGAATAAATTCCAAACGTATATTACATAAAATCTGAATATATTTATATGATCTAATATTTGAACCATTCAAATATTACATAAAATCTGAATATGTTTATATGATCTAATATTCGTTGTGGAACCATACCATTAAATTATTGGGTCAAGACTTGGTGCGACATCTATATATACGGTGGCAAAAGACGAATACGCTCGCCCCCAATGCCCCCACCAACCCGTCCCAGGGTCAACACGGAGAAGGTAAATCACGGGCGGCTACTAGCCTTTGGAATAGTGACTAGCACATAAGGGAGGCATTTATTTCGGCTTTGCCGAGATTCGAATCCCAGACCTCATGGTAGCAACACCTCATGTACTAGCCACTAGACCATCCCGAGGGGACGACATCTATATATATGGGATTGAGGGAGAGAGGGAGGATTTGGAAGGTGAAAACTAGAATTGCCGCCACCCTAGCCTTGAGTCCCGCTGGTCCAAGCCCTAAGGGGAGGAGAAGAAGAGGAACTTCGGTAGCAAGGAATTAACGGCATGTTCTAAACTATTTTATGCAATATTCCGTTCATATAATGATGTTTTGGTATGGTAAACAATTACTATAGGGTTCGGAATTTATGTTTGTGCATTATGGGTCTTATGATAAAATGTCGTGTGCATGGATACGATTAAGTAAATAATTAATATGTAAGCAAGGTTTTTATGGTTTTTGATATTTACTGCACCATATGGATCATGATATAATATTTTGATATATGTTAGCAACTTTTCTAACATTTGTACAGTACACTATATGGATCATATTATGTATGTTTGATGGTCGACGCGTGTTTTATTGGTAACCGGTTTAATTAGGATTTTTAATTGATGTTTGAATAATCAAGCAATTGTTGATTAAGTTAAAGAAATTGATTTAATTAAACATTAATTAATGGGACTGATTCATGAAAAGATTGAATGATTAGTAGAATATTCGATGAAATTAATTAAGAGTTAATTAAGAATGTTATTGGTTGATTAATTATTGGTTAACAGATTAAACTAATTAATCAATAGATTGAATAACGAGTTAATTGATAGATTAATTAATATATATATTAATCCATTAATAGTTTAATCGATTAACAAGTTAAATTGATTTAAGTAAATTGATTAAAGTATAAATGAATTATTCAATCGGTATGTAAAATACCGAAAGTAGGCGGATATTAATAAGGAAATTTTTCGGGAATTTTTCGGAGCTCGTATGGACGAGTTTACAGGGATAAAATTGGCCCCGGAAAAGCCTGTTTGGGCTACCCCGTTTTAACGAGGAAAATTTTCATTTTTCCTTCTTATTCTATTTTCTTTTATTTTTCTCCTCCTCCCTATGCCTTTGTCCGACGCCCGACGCCCGCGCCCCTCTCTGTGCCCTAATCGCTCGGCGGTTCTCCTCTCTTCATTTCTTCTGCCCGACGCCACTTCATCTCCTACTCCTTCCCTTCCTGCGACGCCGGACCACCTTGCTGCGCCACACTGCCGACCTCGTCGGCACTTGAACGCCGCCTTTCCCCTCTTCTTCCCCCGACATCCGCTTCTCCCCGACGGCACCGCAGCCCGCGACGCCCCATCCCCACTGCCGCCGGCGATGCCGGCTACCTTCTGCTTCTTCCTTCCCGAGTCCATTCCCTTTCCTCTCTCTCTTCAACCACGGAGCAGCGCCGACACTGCTTCAGTCGTCGCCACTGTGTACTGACAGCCGGCACCGCTGTTGATCCACGCGAGCAGCTAATGATCGCAGGGTCCTCCTCACCAACGTCGATGATTCCTGCTCTAACGGTGAGTAGAGACTCTTGATTTGGTTCCTCCTCCCTCAATGTTGACACGACTTTGATTTCTACCGTGCCCTAGTTTTACCATGCCCTTATTTTCTTCCACAAGAGGATAGGGCTTCCTTTATCTGTGGTAGGACATCATGAGGCCGTTGATCACCATGATGCTAGATCTTATCTGTTGATGGAAAATTAGGCGGCTAGCACCACCTCTCCACTGATCATAGCGGTGCTCTACTGCCTGTTGCCACCATAGAGGTAAACAATTAAACCTAGCAAAAGATTTGGGATTTTCAATTGGATTGTAGTGGATGTAGATATAGTTATATGCACTAAATGTTTTGGTTTCAGCAGCAGCGACTTTGTTCCTTGATTTACAGCAGCAAGAACAGCTGTGAGTTTGAGGTAAGGTTTAGGGTTTTGAACTTCGTTGTAGATGATTGCTAGTTGTGTTAGCATTAAATGTTAACTTGGATTCATGGGTAGGTTTTAATTGAAATCGAATAGTGGAATGGTTAGGGTTAATGGAGCTAAGCCTAATTGATTTTGAGTTCAATTTAATTAGGGTTCCTGAAGGAAAATAGTGGTTTAGCTATTTGAGTTATAATTAAACTTAGCTAAACTGTACGATTTATTTCAGGATTTTGACGCGAGACGAGCATCTCGACGTCGGACTTGGATCGTTTGGATCTTTCTATTGGAGGCGGGTACTTTTGACTTTATGTCTTTGATATGCATAGTAGTGAAATTTACAAGTAGCAATAATTATGTTCTCTTATTTGTTTCGGTTAATCACTACCCGATACCTGTTACCTG
>JBBMJZ010000019.1:9874339-9887855 GCA_037833815.1 Zingiber zerumbet
AGGTAGATGGTTTCTTACTAAGCTTTATGCTTACAGATACTACTTTTCTTATACTGCAGATAAAGGTAAAGGAAAAGCAGACTAGTGGAGGCTGGAGGACAATGCTAACAAGGATGTGTGTGTTCAAGGGGTTCGGAATAAAGATCCTTGGGATCTAAACGCTTTATTTCAGTTTTTAGCACTAGCTTTTCCAGTTTCTTGATTTAGTTTTGGTAACTAAGTGTTATAACTTAGCAAACTAGAGGTTGATTAGTTTATCATGTTTAGAATGTTAGAAGATTCATATCAGATGGTTTTGAAATGGTTTTAGAATCTTGTATGGAGTTTTGGCACGTAATAGTGCTGAAATCAGAAACTCTGATTTCGGAATCAGAGAAATCAGAACTGGATCGGTCGGCCGACCGATCCAGAATGGTATCAGGTACCTGGATCGGTCAGCCGACCGATCCAGAGGCATACAGTATGTTACTGTATGCTATCTGATCGGTCGTCCGACCGATCCAGTGACGAACAGAAGCTATCCAGCAAAGTTCGGGTGCCTGGATCGGTCTACAGACCGATCCAGACATGCATGGATCGGTCTACAGACCGATCCAGCGTCGAACAGAATGTGTCCAGGAGTTTCGGGGCTTTCTGATCGGTCAGCCGATCGGTCCAGCGCCGAACAGAATGTATCCAGGAATTTCAGCGTGCCTGGATCGGTCTACCGACCGATCCAGACACACCTGGATCGGTCTGCCGACCGATCCAGCCTCTGCCGGATCGGTCAGTAGACCGATCCAGCTGAGGACAGCGGCACTAGTCAGATTCAGAAATCTGGATCGATCAAGGGATCGATCTGGAGCTTGTCAATTGATCAAGTAGTAGTTCTGATTGATTGGGAAGTTCAGAAATCAGTCGGAAACCACCAGCATTGGTTCCTTGAGTACTCCTAGATCAGTGTAGGTATCAAACCTACAACAGTTTAGTAAAATTTTATTTTACCCAGTTTTCCGCTCAGTAGTTTCAGTAGAAATGTAGCGATCCGGCTCACAGTCTAGTACCCAGGAGTTTGGTCGTTACACTTCATCACTGTTTTCTTCTGAAGTGTCTCCACCTTCGTCGATGCTCATCTCTGAGGTATTTTTATCATCTTTCTGGTGATCCACTATCAGTGCTAGTCTTTCTGGTGATTGTCAAAAAGGCATTAAGCTCGTACTAGATTGAGTTCTTATTTGTTACTAATTCTTCGAGGTTGTTGAGCTAGGCGATCAATTCTTTGATCTTCGCATGGAGTTAAGCCACATTCTCTCCTTGTTCATCCGGAGGTTTGTTAGCTGATTTCGGAGGATGTCCCATCTCGCTAGTTTAGCTTCCGAGGTACCTTCATGTAGCTCCAAGAACTTCTTCTAAAGTTCTTTTGTTGAGTTGTTTGCTCTGATCTGGTTGCCTTCTTAGGCTAGTAGTATAGTAAGCAGATGAAATTTTACTTTGTCGTTGGCTATGAAATTGGCCTACTCCTTGTTCCAAAGATACTCTTCCTTCTATACTTTGTATTGATCTTTGGGTACTACAAAATCATTTTTTTAACGTTAGAAATATATAGTTTAAAGTATACCTCCATTTTATGCTTCCAAAGCATAAATTTTCCTTTAAACTTAGGTGGGTAAATGTTGGATCAAGTCATTGTCTTATCGCTTTAGACGGCGATTAATCCTTCTAGAGCGGTCTGGGATCTGATACCAATTGTTGGTCCCAGTATGGCCGGCAAGAGAGGGTGAAGTACCCTGAAATAAGAGTTAAAAACTTTCTTTTGCTTCATGAAGTTAGCAAAGACAACACAGGTTAGTTGAACAAAAATTAATTAACAAAAAACAAAAAGAATAGGCGAGATTTACTTGATTACAACCGGAGAAGTTTTTAGTCCAAGGCTTTAAAAGCTCCACTAAAAATCTCCCTATGGCAAAGTAGCCTCTTATAGCAATAAGTACAAAAAATATATAGAAGTAAACAATAGAAGCAAGTGTTTCATTTTCGAATGTTGTATTAAAATGAAAAGAACCAGGGCTTTATTTATAGCCTACTTATCAAAAATATATGTTGGCTGACATGGCATCTCTGGGCACCTTGAGTGGGTCCGAGTGCCCCCAGCGGTGCATTTTATCTTCTTTGAAACGACTCTTCAACAGCTTCAGGATAAAAAATTGTATCCTCACCCGGGCGCTTGGACCGGTCCGTGCGCTTGGAGTGTTGTTAACGTGGACTCTAACAGTTATCCGCAGCAACATCTCGAAGAGAAGGCGCTTGTTTGGTACTAGGCTGGTTCAAGCACCCAGAGCTGGTTCGGGTGCCTGGAGTCCGAGTGTCTCAACAAAGTCAACACAGGGTTAACTTTATCCAACTGTTGTTTCGGTCACTTGGGTGATTCTCCGACCATCTAGAGTTGGGCCCACCTGAACCCAATTCCGACCTTCTCTTCTTGAGTAGCCTTCCGCTTTAGCTTCTCACCCCACGGATGTGCTGCGCGCATCCTCGCTCCACCAGTGTACTCTTCCGCAGCTTCTCATCCCTCATGTCCGAGTGCCCACACTCCAAGCACCCGGACCAGGTCCGGGCGATCGAATAAAGTCAATACAGAGTTGACTTTATCCAATTGCTGCTCTTGTCAGTTAGGTGATCTTTCGACCATCTAGAGTCGAGCTCGCCTGAATCTAACTTCGGTCTTCTCTCATCGAGCAGTCTTCCGCTCTGGCTTCTCGTCCCTTAGAAGTATCGCGCACGTTCTTGCTTCATCGGTGTACTCTTCCGCAGCTTCTCGCCCTTCGAATACACCAAACTCATCGACTAGCTTTTCGTGTCATCCTTTTTGTCTGCTGCATTATCCGCTCGATTTATTGTGTTCCCAAGTCTTTACACGCTTAGATACAATGCATCAAAAATTTTGAACCTAACTTAACACGATTAATCACATTAAAATTCACCTAGGATATTAATAAAATGACTAGAATCTAACTTACACGATTGATCACATTAAAATTCACGTAGGATATTAATAAAAGATGACCAGATGCTTAACAGAAAAAAAAAAAAAAAATCAAAAACGAAGCTTCTTGGCATATAAAGTCCCAAGGAGTATACTCTTGACATTTTTATTTTGTACAAAGTTGTGTGCGCGCGGGGCATTTGTAAAAAGAACTTCATAATGGAATAGACTAGGCAAGAACTAAACCTTAGAAATGATTTTAGTCGGTTAATAGAATGTGTTTTTCAATCCTTTGAAGCTTGAGATGACTGAACTTCAGTTAGCTCAAGTTAGATGGAAAGTGAGAAGAATATTTATAGTTGCTTCTATTTGTGAGACATCGTTCGGTCAGTCAACTAATACGAGAGACGAGAGCAGTTGGTTGATAGAAGATTAAGTGGAAGAAGCTTTAGCAAAGATCAGTCGACTACTAGCAGATACAATTCTCAACTTCCACTGTAGTTCTCTTGCCCTAATGGTCCCTGCACTCTTGTGCCAAAAGTTCTACTTGTAAGGAGTGTGAGCCTCCTCACCGGCAGCAACTTCTCAGAAACTCAACCAAGAGATCGACATTTCAGGCACTAGTCAGACTGTACAATAACACTTTCAGAGCACAATCAATCTCGCTCTCCTCCAGCAGCTTCTCCGATCGAGCAAAAGCATTTTCCCGATTGTGATTATGATGTCAATCGAGAGAGGAGAGCAGCGTTGAGCTGCTCCTGCGTGTACACTTGGCTCGACATCATGACGGTGGCCTGCTGGATCATCAAGTCCTTGACCACGGATACACTCGCGTAGTGTACTTCGAGATCCAGCTCTTGCAAAGAAGCCGTCAGTTTCGCCGCCGGGTGGTTCCTTCTTTGGCTCTGTACTCTTATCATGGCCTCTAATCCGAGTATCTTCACTTCCAACTCCACCCCGAGGCATCTGCTTGCGCCGTTCGTGGCCTTGTGGTTGCGCTCGGATGGTCGAGCAGGGGCGGATGCATGCTGCAGCTTGAGGGCTTCCACTTGGGCTTCTAGCTCCTCCTTCTCGACGTCCAAAGTTTGGATCTTTGATCGGAGCTCTTCGATGTAGGAGGCGGCGTCGCCGAGGAGGGAAGCTTTGTCCATCTTGGACACGTTGGGGACTACGGCGCGGAGAGCGTAGAATCGTTGGTTGAGCTTCTCGCGGCGTTGCCGCTCGGCTTCCACGTGGTTTAGAGGTTCCTCGCGACCATTGGCAGGCTTCCTCCCACGCTTCTTTGGTCGCTTCTCGGGCTCCGCCACCCGGCTGCTCTCCACCTCCCGCATCGAGGCGTCGAGGTCCGATTGATCGGAATCTGGGCCGTCCGGGATCGCACCGCCGCCTGAGCACATCAATTGGCCGTTGGGTGGTGGTCTCGCAGGAGCCGACGTGAAGGACAGCATCGCCTCATCGTTGTTGGTGACGCTGGACACCGCCCCGGTGGATCTCTTGTTCTTCGTGTTGTCCGCCGCGGGAGCGGGGATGGCGGCGGTTTGGGGATGGGGGAAGAGGCTCCCTGCGGCAGGGGCCGGCGAGGAATTCTTCTTGCTGCCAGAAAAATTAAGAACTTCCCTAGAATCCGGCTTGAACGATTGGGGGGCAATTGAAGGATTCGAGCTGAACTCTGCAAAATTGAAATCTTTGGAGAAGAAAGATTGGTTCTGCGGGTTATTCTGGTGCTGCAACTGCTGGTGATGTTTTTGGATTTGGATCGAAGAGCTAGGGTTTTGGGTGAGCATGCTAGAGCTAGGGTTGTTTTCGAATTGAATTGGGGGTTTTGTGACGGGCATGTCGGCGGTGGAGGATTCCTTCATTTCGACCACTGACGGATCGGTCAGCCAAAGCACTGACGGATCGGTCTCCCCTAGTTCGGGGGCTGAGGTAACTGCTGCAGATTGCGGTGTCAACCAGGACGAAGAGGCGCCGCCGGCTCCGGCTGCGGCCACGGACGCGGGTGGAGTGTCCGGAGAGTTGAAGTTGGCGTGGATCTGGCCCATGATCTCGACGCTGTGCAAGATGACATCGGTGGAACCGAGCTCGAGCACGCCGGAGCCGACAGGGACACAGACCATAGTCTGGAGGCCGAATAGCTGCGCCTGGCAAGCTCGCTCGCAGGGCGCTGCCGCAAGGCGAGCCGCGCCGGCAATCCAGGAGGGGCTCCCGGCACAGAAGACCTGGCCAGGGAGCCCGCTGCCGTTCACGAAGGACTGAGTCATGGACACAAGGAAGAACCACTCCGTGTCGGTGACTTCCTCATCGACGGCCTCGTCCGCCCCGAACGAGCCTCCTCCGGAAATGAGCGAGTTGAGCTCTCGCAGGACCCGCTTTCGGTACTCCTGCTCGTCGGGGGAGGACGCGGTCCTAGAAGGGTGCTTCCGCTTGTGCTCCTCGCAGCCCTTGTAGTAGCCGTCGCCCCAGACGAGTAAAGATGAGCCGGAGGCGGTGTCGAGGGAGGACTGCCAGAAGATTCCGTAGGTCCAGGAGTGTCGCGCGCCGTCGATGAGGGCCTGGAGGCGGTGCTGGAGGGAGTCCTGGTTGAAGGAGAGCGGCGGCTCAGGCGGGGGAGTGGAGGGAGGGACCCAGGGGAAGCCCTGGAGGTCAGCGGAGGCTATGAAGGCGTCCATAACGGAGGAGTTGTCGTCGGTCCACAGGTTCATGATCTCGTCCCCCGAGTTTAAGATGGCCGAGAGAGGAAGCGAATGAAGGAGATGTCGATGATGATTGCTGATTCGTCGGCCTTTACTATTTTGGCATTTTAGCCAAACTTTCAACTTCCCCCTGTAAACTTTTCTCTTTTCACTGTGGGCTTACCATAACGCCCCTCCCCAATTAATTATTACTCCAAATCCCATCAAAAGTTATTTATAAACTTTGAGGGAGGAAAACGAGAAGTGGTCAAAATGACGAGACATGAGACATCGAATCCAACGAGGGCATCTTGTTGTTGCGGCGGCCACGTCGAGGATTGGTTCCTCCCCCCTTCCCAACTTTTATGTTTTTTTTCACAATTAAATTAAATAATTAGTACTGTTACATTAATTATATTTCATGTAGGGAAGTTGTTGGCACTTGGCCCACCGGGCTGGCACGTTTTTCTCGGTGCCCTTGTCGTCACCTGCCCGGGACGCCGTCGACAGTGCCACGTGTCACTGAGATGTGGTAAGCTTGCGAATATTTATTTATTTGTTCATTTATTTGTGAAAATAATAATATTAATAAGTCTTCGATTTGTCATTTTCGGGCCAAATTCTTGCTTTGAGACTCTTGAATACGATGTACACTTGAAATTCTGTTGGGACTCTAATCTTACCTGTCCAGGTTTAACAACGAAACAAACAAATTAATTTTATAAACTTTACTTTAAAAATTTTATTCGATATATTTTTATTCTGTACATCCACGAGTAACTTAGTATAAATCTAACGTAGCGTTTCATTAAATAATGAAAATGATTATGAATATAGGTTTGGTAGTAGAAATGAAATGAGAATGAAAATGAAAATAAAAATGAAATCAATCTAGTTATATGAATTTAGTCAATTTCTATAAGTCTAATAATTATTTTTAAATTATCATTCATAAATTCACAATACAAACATTATCTTTTATTATCATTTCATTCCCTCATTCCCAAATTCATCAACCAAACACCCCTAAGTGTTCGGTAGTCTGTACGGATGCTCTGATTTTTTTTTATCCATCGAGACACCCAAATAGAATTTTGAGTACTTAGATTTACACTCAGTTGTTCATAAATGCACAGGATATACATCCTAAACCTATTTCTCATTTCAAAAATTGTTATTTTTAATATTATTGCAGTAGTTACAAAGTAATTAATATAAAGTATTAAAATAAATTATTTTTAAAATTTAATTTTGAAATAATAGAGATATTTTTGTTGGTTTTGATATTAAGTGTGTAGTAATCAGGGCAATGATTTGAATAGTTGTGGTGAATTAGGATTTGTTGTCTAGTTTGATGAGTGGTTTCAAAGTTTTGTAGGTCATATGTGCTCCAATTTAACTTTTCTAATGATTTGTATTTTTCTATGCTCCAATTTAACTTTTCTAACGATTAGTATTTGTCCATCATAGGCAACAATTTGCCTTTTAGTTAATAGCTATAGAATGATGTGAGGTGTATGAATAATTGGGAGACATAATTTAGATTAATATGTATGCTATGGTGAAAAGTAAAACACATTACCATTCACTATTGTTACATTACTTTGGTTAAAGCTTTCAATTAATTCTAATTAATAGGCAAACTTAATTCTATTTGACCGAGCTATGAAAGAGCCTTGATCTTTGGATAAAAATAAATAGTGTTGGTGCAAGCAACCAAATGATTGGATCTATATTTTGATGTATACAAAGGGTTGATCCTACAAATTGAACAAATTAAAGAGAGAATAGAAGCATAAGAACAAACAAAGCATGGAAAAGAGGAGAGAAATGAAAAATAACAACATGCGTGAAATAAAATGTTGCTAAGAATCTACGGATATAAAAGAGATGATGAATCCAAAATTAGGTTTTATTTTAAGAGAATTCTAAATTATCTCAATATACTAGTCTTATGTCAAAGAATCACACTTAGTTGCAATCAATAGAATCTTGAAATATCTCAAAGATACTATTAATGTAGGCCTTTGAGCTTTAGAACTAAAACAATTGATCTAGTGGAATATTTTGATTCTAATTATCCGGGTTGCAAACTCTATCTATGACGAATCAATCATGGTCAGTCTAAGTCTAGATAAAGGAGAAGGGTTGCGTTAGGTTATTAGCCCAAATTAAAACTATGACAAATATTCAATGAATAGATTAATTAAACTATTGTGCTAATACCAAGTTATTTACCGAAAGAAACGTGTTGTAGGGTCTGATTGTAACGTCTTGACAAGAATCGTTGCATTTTCAAAACTCGGATGTACTGTTAAATATGTAAGAGTTCGAGATGCAGGGTCTGACTGTAACATATCAGTAAGGACTGCTACATCTCCATCATAACTTGGATGTAATGTTAAATATATAAGAGTACTTACATCATAAGTTGAATAAGAACAAATATGATAGAAAACTAATAATCTAAGATTTGGAACATGGAACATAAGAACCCTCACTAGTAAATCAATGGAGGTAATAGATATGATGATTAGGAGAAGAATTAGTATTTTGTGTGTACAAGAGACAAAATGGGTAGGCGAGAAGGTAAAAATGATAGAGAACTCGGGTTTTAAGTTATAGTACACAAGAAAAAGTAAATGGTATTATTGTAGATAGTTCATTAAAGGATGAAATTATAGGAGTAGTTAGAAAAGGGAATAGAATTATAACCCTTAAGATAATATCAGTGAAAGAAACTATGAACATAATTAGCATATATACATCGTAAGTTGGATTAGATGTAGCTACCAAAGCAAGATTTTGGGGCGACTTAGATGAAATATTACAAAACATCCCGTCAAATAAAATGATTTAATAGAAGGTGATCTAAATAGGCATGTCGGAGTGAAAAATAAGGAATATGAGAAGGTACATGGGGGTTATGGGTTTGGAACGAGAAATGAGTAAAGGAAAATTATATTAGATTTTGTGATAGCATATGACCTTATTAGAACTAATACATTGTTTAAGAAAAAAGAAGAACATTTAGTCACATTTAAAAATAGAAATAATTAATCATAAATTAATTTTTTTATGGTTAGGAAGAAGGACAAAAAGATGTGTAAAGATTGTAAGGTTATCCCTAGAGAAAGCTTAACTACCCAACATATGTTAGTAGTGTTGGATATAGCCTCAAACATAGTATCAATAGAAAGAAAATATATACGACTCCTAAAATTAAGTGGTGGAAGTTAAAGGATGAGAAACAAAATATATTTTAAAAGAAGGTAGGAGTACAAATATTAGGTGAAATATACGGTGACTCTAATATGACATGAGATAAGATGATATCAAAATCAAAAATAGTAGCTAAGAGTGTACTCAGGAGTCAAACAGACATGTACCACTAAATAAGGAATCTTGATGGTGGAATGAGAAAGTACAAGACAAAGTAAAAGAAAAATGATCATCTTATAAGAAATTATATATTTATAAGAACGAGAAAAACTTTTAAAAATATAATAACCAAGAAAGAAGCTAAGAAGTAGTGAATAAAGTAAAGAATGAAACTTTTAAACGATTATATCAAAAATTGGATGCAGAATAAAGAGAAAGAGACATTTATAGAATAACTAAACTGAGAGAAAGAAAAACAAGAGATATTATCCAAATAAAATGTATTAAAGATGTAATAGGGTAATAATAAACAATGGAGAAGTAAAAGAGCGGTGGAAGAAGTATTTTTATCAACTTTTTAATGAAAGTTTAGGTGACCAACTTAGGTAATTTAATTAAGTCAAATGAGTATAGAAATTGAAATTCTTTATCATAGAATTCAAACTTTAAAATTAAAGTAGAATAATTTTAAATGGGATGCACAATAGAAAAGTCATTGCACCAGATGATATTCTGATAGAGATATGTAAGTGCTTAGGGAAATAAGATATTGAATGATTTATAAAATTATTTAACATGATATTAAAAATAAAAAAAATATCTGATCAATGGAAGATAACTACTCTAGTTCTCTTATAGAAGAATAAGGGAGACATACAAAATTATGCAAACTATAGGGGTATTAAACTAATGAGTCATACCATAAAACTTTTGGAAAAAATAATAGAAAAATGATTAAGGAAGGCGACTACGGTGATCGAAAATTAATTTGGGTACATGCTTGGAAGGTTGACAGTAGAAGTTATACATCTTAGACAATTAATTTAAAAGTATCAGGAGTAAAAATAAAATCTACACATGATATTCATTGACTTAGAAAAATCTTATGATAGAGTTCCAAGAGAAATTATATGGAGAATTCAAAAAAAGAGATATGCTAGCGTAACCTATATTCAACTAATTAAGGATATGTACAAGGATGTAACGACTAAAGTAAAGACTTTAGGCAGAGTAATTAAAGTATTTCTAATAAAGATAGAGTTACATCAAGAATTAGCTATAAGTCTTTATCTTTTTACACTAATTATAGACGAACTCACTGCACACATTCAAGATACAGTACCGTGGTGCATCTTGTTTACAAATGATATTGTTTTGATAGATGAAACAGGAGGAGTAAATGCTAAACTTAAATCTTGGTGGACAACACTAGAAGCGAAAGGTTTTAGGCTTAGTAGAATAAAGACAGAATATATAGAATTTAAGTTTAGCAATATTAGACGTAATGAGACAATTATTAATACAAGAGATGATGAGTTATTCAGAACCGAGAGCTTTAAATATTTAGGATCATTTTTACAAAATAATGAAAGGATTGAGAAAGATGTCTTATATAAAATACAAGAAGAATGGTTGAAATGAAGGAGAGCATCGAATATTTTATGTGACCATAAAATACCTCTAAAACTCAAGGGAAAGTTTTATAAAATTGTAGTTAGACCTACTATGTTATATGGAGCCGAATGTTGGGCTACGACTTGAATACATGAGCAAAAGATGAGTGTTGTAGAGATGAGGATGTTAAGGTGGATGTATGAACATACGAGGATGAACAGAATAAGAAATGAGAGTATTAGAGAGAAAGTCAGAATTGTATCTATTGAGAAAAAACTCCAAGAGACACATTTAAGATAGTATAGGTATGTACTTAGACAATCAATAAATACTCCAGTTAGACAATATGAAACTATAATAAACACGCATATCAAACAAAGAAGAGGAATGCCCAAAAAGACTTGGTTAGCAATAATAAAATAAGATAAAATTAATTTAAGCATAGATGATAATATAGTAGGAGATAGAGCTCAATGACGTAAAAGGATCCATATAACCAACCTCACATAGTAGGATAAGATTTGGTAGTTGTTGTTGTTATTGTTATTGTTGTAATTATGTTGGTTGCAAATGGAATAGAAAATGTAAAAGTGGAGATTGTAAATTTATTAGTCCTCTAGCTAGTTGGAGTAGCTAAAATCAACATTATGTTATTTTATCCACCACCAAAATAAAATATATAATAATAAGTGGATATATAGCTCAACTATTTTGGATGATATATATCTTAGGGGACTATGGATAACAATCCAATATCCCATTATATAATAAAATGTATCAAGGTAAAACATCATTTTATTAGGGATAATATTAAAAGGGAACATTATACATGATTATGTTGAATCAAAATCAAACCTAGTAAACATATTTACTAAGTCACTTCTTGAAGAAGATTTGCGCTCTTAGGAGGGTTAGTTCTACATGATCACCTTAAGTAGGAATATACTTCTATACATCTCACAAAGAACATTACCATAACTTACTTTTGTACTGAGGAACATAGACACGGTATGAGATGCTAAGAAGATGCTCTTGGTTCATGATATTTGTTTACTTTGATCCAAGATAACATCTATTTCATGAACCAATAATTTGACCAATTGTGGGGAAAATTAAACATATGTATAATTAATATGTACATAGTTGATCATAATTTGGCATTCCATAATAGAATTTCAAAATATTTTTTAAAAAGGAATTATGTTCTTAAAAAGTATTTTCCTATAATGAATTATCTGCTGATTTGAACATTTTTTATTTTTTTAAGGACGATGCATATATCAATTGATTGTTGTAAGTATTCTAGTCAACTAGACCATTCTAAAAACATGGTACTCATATAAAGGATATGTTAGACGACTCATTATACTCTAAACTTGAGAAAATTTTAAGGTTTTCATTAGTAGACTAACAACTTTAATCAGTCGATTGTTCCAAAGTATTTTAAAATTTTGAAATAGGGTATTGACTTTACAATAGTTAAAATGAGCTATTCAGATAAATTAGTCAATTAATGATCACACATCAGTCTGACTACTAATAAAAATAGACTTTTAAATATGGATACTTCAATGGACTAAGCAATAGATTGAGGCTATTTTCAACATCACGTAATGGTTTTACTATTCCGAGTCAACTAAGAAGTTGACCCAAGGCAAGGAATTGATGTTGATATAGTTAGCATGGTCAAACTCCTATTTTGATACATAATAAATATATTAAAGTTAAGTGTTATTTTTATCTAATTATTTTATTGAGTATGTAGGAATTAACAGGTCTAGAAGACTTGACAACTGGCTAAAGTTCAAATGTGTGATTCTAACAGGAAGTCCATTTGGGTCAGTAAGGACCAAACAGTTTGGCTGAAGTCTAGTCGGGATGTTCGATTTCAGACAATTGGCTGAAGTCCGAATGTGTGATTCCAGCAGGAAAACCTAGTGGGTCAAAAGGCAAGTTAAGTAACTATAACTAGTAAGTTAGATAAGTCACTGGAGAAGAGTGATCCAGTGAGGACGAGTCCCAGTGGGACTATATGTGTGGTCCAGCTTAGAGCTATTTAGGATGTCTAAGCTGACACCATAACTACATCCGAATCTTGATAAGACTGAATCTAATTAATAATCATTTTATTTTATATTGTACTAACTCTATTTTGCAAGTTATATTTGGTCATACTAACCTTGTAATGTAGGAAATCAAATAACTGAAAAAAGAATCTCCAAGCGCCCAGGAAGGATCTAGGTGCTCGGAGGTCTGAACGCCTGGACCGAGTCCAGGCGCCTGGATCACCCTGAATTCAGGCACCCGAGCAAAGGAGTTGGTGCATGTTGATTGGCTATCACACCTCAGTTTCTAAGGCCCTGGACAAGTCCGATCCCCTAGAGATAGATGAAGTTTTAGAGATAAAGCTTCGACGAGGCGAGGACACATCAACCATTCGGACGCTCGGACAGGGTCCAGGAGCCCGGACATGGATAAGTCAACGAAGTCCCATAATCGAATAGGCCTTATTAGAGACGCTCGGGGGTGGTCGAACACCTGGAAAAGGCCTATAAAAAGGAGTTCAACCAAAAGCTTCAACACATTAATTCGCTCTGACTTTCGTATTTGCACATTGCTCTAAGAAGGCTTCTACGACCATTTTGTTGCCACGACTTTGGGCTACCATAGGACTACTTCTCTACAACTTCCAAACCACCACCGTCAAATCGACACCAACATACGAGCTCGATCAAGTTCACGTCTTCTAAGTGTTAGTAACAATTTATTTTATTGTGCTTTTAATTATACTTACAAAAGAAAATTGTAGGGTTGTTACACTTTTCTTTGTCTTCATTCTTGTATTCGATTACTCTGTCGAGAGTTTACTGGTAGAGAATTTAGTGGATTATCCATCGATAGGTCCGAGGTGCTTGGGCCTCGGAGTAAGAGTCGCCAAAGGTTCTGAATCAAGAAAGTCAATTTTGTCCTGGTCTTTTCTTGTATTTTATTTTTCTTCCCCTATGCACTTTTTAAAAAAAATTGAAAAAGATAAGATTTTTAAATGTATGTGATTTGGGGGGGGGGGGGGGGGGGGGGGGGGGGGGGGGGGGGGGGGGGGGGGGGG
>JBBMJZ010000019.1:9930273-9942751 GCA_037833815.1 Zingiber zerumbet
ATGGTAAAGACTTACCTCATTACCTCTTGTAAAGGTTGATAGTGGAGGATTTACTTGAGGGCGACACATCAAATACACTATCAGCCAAGAAATAGAAATACAGTCTCAAAACCATATAAACACTCATGAACCTATCTTCTATTATTTACTTGAGGTTTTTTATCTATTCTTACAAGGCATTGTGAATTTTTGCTGACATTCACTAACCCCAGTTCGGGCCAAAGGTGAGGGATTATAACAATAAAAGGTAATTATATTCACCCAATATTTTTCATAATTAATCTTCAGATTATACGAAGAGAGATAAATCATGAGGTCAATCTATCCACCGGAGCTACAGTGCAGTAGAAGAATACTAAGTTGTCACTCAAATACCCATAGTTCGATCTCTAGTTACGGCACATTTATAGAAATTTTTCCTCCAAAAGAGGAGCGTAATCACCCGATGCTGAATTTTTGGGCTGTCCGTCACGAGAACTTCATGATTTACCTTAGCGGCCGATAGAAAACTTCCATAAAATGATCACCCTAAATTCAATGTTATCTAGACCCACTTTTCACTGAAGGAACAATCCTACAATACATTGAGATTTAAATTTTACATCCCTTAATTATTTGTTAGAAAACCTAATCATTACATCATTACCCTGGGCTGTGTAGCATCTCCATGTCTATTACTAATGAGATAAAATATCACAGCCTCAGTGTTATCTTTCAACGAGAGGCAAAAAAAAATTAAATAAAGAAAAGATTTAGATATGCTTTATTTGAAAAGATATGTTAGATGTAATGTTTTTTTTGAAAAAAAAAACAGATAAATACATGTATTGACCATTTTTATTAATATATACTAAATTATAATATAATCAAAAACATATATTTTATTTTGATGTAAAATTTGCTTATACAATTTAATTTTATAATCTTATAGTTGATAAATAAAATCAACAGATTTGATATCGAATAAGTTAATGTAGATTAATCTAGTTGATATATTTGGATACATACAATTCTTCTAATCAACCGATTAACGAAGCCACTAATCGACTGATGAAACTAAGCACATTCAAATACATATAGTACATGAATAGCAACCTTTTGCCCCCAGGGGCTGGATCAGCTGGTAAGTTGATGGGTTGTTTGCTCCAATGGCCGACGGTTCGAGTGTCGCCAGTTGCAATGCGGGATAATATCCCCGTCTGCTGGTTTAAATGCCTCGAACCCCCATCAACTTCTAGCCCAGTATTCACCCTGATTTACCCTCCTCCTGCATCACCATGGGGCAGGTGCAGGGGGCCGCTGGGGTGGGCGGTTTCCCACCTTTTGCTCCAATGAATAGCAACCTTTCAATTTAATACAAAATTTTCTTGATCAAATTGAGCACATTAAAATATATATAGTACATGCATCACTCTGGCTTAACTAAATAACTTGCCGAGATGCATCAGAATTCACATACAGCAGTCCCTTTGATTATAGTAAAACTTAGGGAGATTCGGACAAAAAATCATCAACCATGTGTTACTATCTAAAACACTAGAGCATGGGCGTGTTGGATTCATGAACACAGGAAAATTCGACACCTAATAATATGAACAGACAGGCAGGAACTTCCAATTTCAAGCGAAATGCTTCCTTGCCAAGAAAAAATCATATGAATGTTTATATTCACTTAAGATATACCAGGAGAAATTGGCTCTGCTTCTCTAAATTTACTCTCTTGCCCTTTTTCGAGCTAGAAATCGCTCTCTGGCACAAGCCACTGCATCCTCACTTCTCTCATACTGTTCCTTTTTTGTAACTATAGCAGCAGGTTTATCCGTTCCATCTAAAGTTGTGGGTTGCTCACTTGCATGGTCAGCATCAACTTGCTTTGATCTGTTGGGTGAAGAGCAGAAGACTCAGCTTGAGTACCATCTTGTTCTCTGTTTTTGCTGTTGTCTGTGCTTGCAATAGTTTCAGTAGGGCTATAATCAGATTCCTTGAAAGTATCTGGTCCTCTTTCACTCACTTTTGTGGTCTCTGCGGACTGAGCACCAAAAGCTACATTCTTGTTGAGGCCAAAGTAAAAATCGCTAAGATCACTCTTCTTTGTCACCTGAACAAGAAAGCCAAAGAAATTAATGTATTTAACTAGAATCCATGTTCAAAGTTTATCAGAACAAGAACAAGACAATTAAAAGAGATGAACTGCTTACATCTCCCTTTCCTCAAGAATTTTGTGGTCTCTCTTCTTCTAACCATTTTGCCTGTTCTGCTAGCTTTTTCTTGTAGGCACTGGTTACAAATTTCTCCTTATCAACAAAAAGGTGATCTTCTTTACTTCTCTCCTTCAGCAACTTCCTCTCATATACAATTTCATGTTCACGCTCACGTTGTTTTGCTTTCTCCACAAGTGTTTCTATGTATTTTGACTGCAATAAAGACAAACACAAGAATAGTTTTCAGATGCATCAATGTGCAAATGGATGGGCCTAACCATAAACAGATATTGTAAGGCATCCATACAAGTGTATCAGCCTTCTTCAACTAGGAAACACATACATTATGAAAATATGTGCCAAGTGATGCGAGAACAAAAATAAATAAACAACACAACAAGCATGTCTAAATTACTAAGGGTTTTTGACACATCAATACTTTGAGCAATCTAGTGGCGTAGTAAATAGAAAATTGATTATTGTGCCCAAAAAAAACCAGCTGCTAAATAAGATCATGTTATTCATGTCATATGGGACATGAGGAGAATAGAATAATAAACTACATGCAACATCACTCAGTATGGATCACCATAAACCAAGAGGAAAATTGTGAATATGAGAAATACTAAGAAAATAATAATAATGCAGCCACTAAAAGCATCCAAAACACAGTTCTTTGTTAGTAAGCATGGTAAGAATAAAAGTCCTGATAGTGAATTACCACTCTCCTTTTAAGAACAACATGATACAGAAATCTCTCAAAACAATAATAAGAAACAATAAATTATGTGCCACTGTTTAAGAACCACATGCACTGTCTATATTTATCTAAGAAAACTTGAGGTATTGAGGTCTTTGGGGTCCTTATAAGCATGTTAGGAACCAAAGCTCTCCACTGTTAATCTCAAGGGAAAATGTTAGGATATTCTCCCACGGCAATTTCCTCTACCTTTATATACCACCTTAACCTTATTGTCCATTTACATTTCCATCATGAAGGGCCCTCAACACTCTCAAGATGGCACAAAAAATATTTTAAAAAAAACTCTTACTTTACTCAAATGTATCTAAGATTCAAATATATAATCAACAAATATACTAACTGATCATTGCAACTAAGAAATGAGGCAAGGATCCCCTTGGCTTGCACCTTCATTAGATCCGTTCAAACCGTGACGAAGTCTAGACCCAGCACAAGAAGAGTCTTAAGGAATTGTGTGCCCACTGAAATAGTCTCACGAAATCTCACGAGCAAGCAGGTAGTCTGCTTTAGCTTTATGTATGATGATTATCATATTTTCATTTTAAAATTAAATTATTAAATTTGGAATATTTATATGTAAATTTTGGTCTATGTACAATTAGGTTCTGAACATACTCAACTCACACATGGGTGTATTGTTAGGCAACCAAAACCTCGAATTCACTCCTAGATGTCTTAGGCAAGGAGAAGGTCAATAAGCTCCCTTGAACATATTATGTTCTATTCGTAATAGGCTTTGATTTCAATTTATACATTCTGACCATTTTGGTCATTAATTTTAGATTCGCATCTAGTGATTTATTAGAATCAGATATGAGATTACTCATTTAGTCATTAAGCATCAATTTGTCAATTTTCAATAAGGTCGATCAGTTAGAAAAAATTTCCATGACACATTCTACATTGGAAAATTCCTTGAGTAGGTATTTTTACCAAGTCTCTTCATTTATCCCTCAAGAGAGCATGTTCTTCCTATTTTAATCCCAAAAGATAAATGCTGAGAAAAACAAATCAAGTTTTGGAATTTCACAAAGACCAAATATAGCTCAGGACAGCTTAGATCATGGAATAAACAACAATTAAAATCTCAGACATGTTTGAATTGAATGTTTGTCCAAGTTTGTCTGAAATCTCCGCCAATCCTGATACGTATTGTGAGTTGGTTTAGGATAAGCAACAATTTATCCAAGTTTGTCTGAAATCTCTGACTTTTGTTCAATAGTCATCAGTATTGTGAAGAAATCACCAGAAGTCATAGAGTTCATTGAAAACTGATCAATCAATTGAGAATTAGGTGAAAAATACATCAACTCCTTGTGAATATCCTGTTTTGATTAAATCTCCAAACAGGAATATGTCTGATGAGAAGGAAAAGAACCTTATCATTGTTAATGAATTTGGCTGCAGAGAATCTGGCAGCTACAAGTCCCAAAACCACCAAACTTTGTGAGGAAAAGTTGTCAACTATTGGAGCCCCATAGTAAATCATTTGTATTCAAGAGGAGGAACAGTAGACTCAGCTTCGGAGATGAAGTAACGACAAAGGGGGAGAGGTGATGAAGCTTAAGGAGAATAGGAGAGACAAAGTGGAAAACTTCCCAAGGTGTTTGACTTTATTAAAAAAATTAATTTTGTTACAGTTTAATTTGATAGCAATGGATAGTATAGCATAATAAGGTGAGGAAGAGGGGCCTTGGCTTCAGAAGATGGAGCAACTAAGGGGAAGAGGTGATTTGTCTTAAGAGAAAAGGGATCAGCGAGGAAGAGGTGATCAAGCTTCAGGAGAATAGGGTGGTCAACAAGAAAGCTTCCCAAGGTGCTTGACTTCATTTAAAAATAATTCTATTACAGTTTAATTTGATAACAATGGATATTATAGCATAATAAGGTGAGGTTGATTGAAAGATAGGTATATTAGGTACTAGATAAAAACATAAAATTTTGCAGTAAGTAATAAGATTAGATTATGGAGCATATAACATGTGCATGTATAATTCAAACACTTTTGAGTGTGCTATCAAAAATTTTCTATTTTTCATTTCAGATAAATTTGTCAGAAAATGAAAGTGACATTACATAGTTGGAATACTCTAATGAATTTTAATATTTTATCGTTTGGAATCACGATACCTAAGAGTGACAATTCTAGCAAAAACATTGGATCTCCAAATCTCATAAAAGGGTTTGATTGCTAAATCCAATCTACATTCAAAAAGATAAGGTGAAATGTAATACATTTCACAGTAGATTTAAAATTTGATTTTTCGAGAACTTTTCAGATTAGAATTTTGGCCTTATTAAGTATTGGCTTCAAACAGGGTCCATTGTAATTTAAAAAAAAAAAAGATTTTTTTCTAATATGTATCCAAGTGTTCAACGAGACGAGTGTACCTTTCTCTCGGTCCGATCTTGAATCTTAGGGCGTGCAACCTGCTGTTTCATGGTATCATAAACCCCATCGTAGTCGAACACGGAGGGATCCTCTTCCATGGCCTTTTTGTACAGCTCTTCCATCTACCGAATTCCACCATCGATTAGACAATCTGAAAACAATTAAAATCCTGCCGACGCAATGAATTAAGAATAGACCAATCCTTCTGCACAGACTTATTCTTGGATGCTTGTCGAGCTATTTCTCTCTCAACGTCATCCTCATGGTCATCGCCGAAACCGAATGCGGGAGGAGGATGAGGATTGGAAGACTTGTTCGCCGTCGGAACTCGAAGCTGGAGTCCATACTTCTTCATATTAAGCTGCTGCCGTGGTGATCCTCACTGTTGCAGAGAATTCCTCGCGGCGGCCTTAGAAGGGACAGTAGAGGCAACGAGGCTCGGGCTCGATGGAGAGGAAACAGTACGGCGGGCTGCCGAATGCTTTTCCGGGCCGACGCAAATAAGGAAAAGGGTTCTGTTTTCGCTTTCAATTTTCATAACAATTTCAAAATACAACACTATTCGCTTTTTTATCAGTATTAGTGATAATTATCAATTTTAATGGGCATTTTATTAATTTGATAAAGAGCCGAATTAGGGTCGTTATGACTCACAGATTTTGGAAACTTAAAAATTTTAAAATAATAATATTCAAAGATTGGCATAGTATTTCAAAACTATTTTGGGTTTTAGAAAATGGAATACTATTTTCAAGAACATTTGAATTTTTTCCCCATGAAATTTGGTATTCATGCAGATTTTTTTTTTTTTTAGAATTTTGAGATTATTGCTCATTTTGGAAATTGAAATATGTATGAACATTTAAACAATATTTTAAAATTTAAAACATTTCCGGGATTTTTGAGGTTTTGAGAATTTATTAAGGTTGGAGTGTAGCTATGATTCAAAACTACTTAAACTAATGGGACTAAAATTGATATAATAAATTGATTAATTTATTATATAAATAATATATATATATATATATATATATATATATATATATATAATACTAATTTTATTAAAATATGTAATAAAAAATGTTAATATTTAATATATTCAAAAGCATGGTTCAAAAATATTATTGACATTGTGTTCCTCGACTCTTCTTAAAATCAAATAGTCTTATAATCAAATCGTATTAATTATTATATCATTATTAATTTTTTCATCCAAGTCTCATTCAATATAGATGATCATAGAATTAGTTAAAAATTCTTCTTCCATTTTATTATGAAAAACTATTTTAATAAACTGTTTTAGTAAGTTTCATAGTTGAAAATATTTGTCCTGTTATTCCTTTAGAGAGATATAAAGAGTTAAAATGAGACTAATCAATCAACCAATTAAATAAATATATTAGATTTAATATATAAGTAAACAATATAGTTATAATTTTTAAATATCACAACCAATAAATTATTTTCCTAAAATTCACAACAACAAAGTTTTAGACTAAAAATCCAAACTTAAAAATTCATAAATATCATCACTCAATATTATCATAACTCAAATAATCATAACTAAATATTCGACATAATTTTAAATTTGTCGAATTGTACCTCAAAGTCATACAATTTAAAAACCTACAACAATAAATCCACCAATAAATAATATTAACGTGATATATAAGTTAAAAATCAAACTAAATTAAATGAGTACAATTTTCACTCGAAGTAACCCGTAAATCAACCAATGCAAGCTAAAATCAAGCTTCAAAACTCTCAAAATCACAACTAAATCGAACGGGCAAATTTTCTAATAATCGGTAGCCTGAAAAATCCAAACTAAAGATTTGGAATCGAGTTGAAAACTCTTTTAAAATGAAGTAAAATTGATTTGGATCGGAGTAAGGTTGTAACAAGGTGGGTTTTCCCAAATTAATACATGAAACTCGAAGAGAGGCGACAGCTACATTTGAATTTGGTCAAAAATCTTCTTAAGGTTTGAATACACACAACCCATGACATAAATCCTAGAAAATCATAGGTGAAATAACATAAATCAAAGATAAATAACTCACGTATGACCTGCATGAATTAGGATTCGTTTTTCATACTTTCTTGCTTAAATATTATGATTCAAGCCGCAAATTGATGCAATAGAACCTAAGTTAAATTTGGTTAATTAGGATTAGATCTCCTTTTCAATAATTTTCCAATGACAATCCACCGGAAATGGAAAGAGGAGGGAGCTAAAAAAAAATGATCAATGAAGTTGTCGGTGGTTAAAAATAACTAATTAAAAGATGCACCAAAAATAGGTAGGGTTATCTAGGGATTTCTAAAAAATGAATATTTTTTGAAAAAAAATTGTATTTGGCATGATTTTCATGATTTTAAGACTTTAAATAATAGAATAGGTTAAATAAATATATATTTTTTAAATTTTTTACGCCTTCCAAACTGCAAATTGGTATTTGAACATACCTAATGGAAATTTAATTCAAGAAAATTGATAACTTCGTCCGATTAATTTTGAAAGTGTACGATTTTACTTTTTATCAGATAAATTTAAAATATATAATTTATACACATTTTAAAAAGTAGACTTCAAAATATTCGTTCACAATACAAACTATGATGCTCTTATATTGGTTCTTACTTTATCACTCTATCACATGAGGATAACATTTTAAATTCAATTAAATTCAATATTAAGAAGAAGAGAGGTTATCCGTCTGATCTTATAAAAGTTGATCCGATCCCATAAAAAAAAATTATCCATCACAATGTAAATTAAAAAGCACTGGTGAATCTTGATATATGGTCTAACATCATAAATTTTTCAAACTTTCCAAGTATAAATTCTTATTGTCTAGGAGCTCATTCCATTCCATTTCTAATTATCATCGTACCATGTTCTCTAAAGAGTCTGTGTATTTTTTACCATCCTGAGCATCCAGTGAAATTTAATTAAATACAAACAAGCAAGTCTAGGTATTCAAGTATTTCTGTAAAGGTAAAGCTATCATTTTAGCAGCTCATCCATAGTTATCATCCACTCTCAATAAGGGTAAATCATGAGAGTATTTGTTTTATACAGTGGTCTTTTGTATGGAGGAGTCAAATACCCAGTAAAATATTTTACATCTGTCGAAAATTGACCCTAAGACCTGTTATTAGAGTAACCACTTATACAGGTACCAACTACGTAAACCCGTGGGGACAAGTATTTCCAGCTTTCATTCACCTAGATGTGCCCAGTCCGACCCTGTGAAAGTTTCACACTAACCACCGAGTAAATTCGAAAAATACAGATGGCTCATGACAGCCAAATACCATGAGAAGTTTGAACTTCACACGTATTTATTTGTGCCACGTGGATATCATACCCTCGTTACTTGGAAAATTCGTCTATTTGAGTGCCATAGACACGTTCTGGAATGGTCCGTTACAAGTTTTGTGGGGTGCTTAGAATTAATCTAGACACCTTGATTCAGATTTTTTTTTTAAATTTTTTAGTCGAGGTGCCTGAATTAAGGCACTTTGATTTTGTTTTTTTTTTCTAATTTTAAAATATATATATTATTTTTTAATTAATCTTAAATCCTAAACCTCCTAAATATATATATTATATTTCGTGAGCACCTAAATTTATTTTAACAGTATAATCCGAGAGGAAAGCCTGAATATCAGAGAAAATCTTATTAACTTAGATTCATTATAACTCAACTCGTAGATTATAAAATTGTAAATTTTAAATACATATAATATACCCTGTGAGTATTTAAAATTTTTAATTTGAAACATTATAACTCAAGAGGGAAGCTTGAAGAAGCTTCTGAGATCTGAGATCCTATCCTAATTCCTTCCCTTCCAAAAGCAGAGGAAATTAAGAATTGCATGCCGCTCGGCTCGACTAAGGATGGTGCCTCTGGTGTAGGTGAACACTGAACATATAGATCTGGGGGGATCGATCATCCTCCTTTTGGGGCGGTGCGATGGTTAAAGCATGTGGTGTTGCCACATGAGGTATTAGGGTCGAAACTCGGCGTGACTGAGCATGACCTCCCCCATGTCTTGGCCATTTGCACTAATGGCTAGTATCCATCCGTGAATCCATGATTTATCTCCTCCATATTAATCTAGAGATAGATTGACGGGGACACTAAGGACGAGCGAATCACCTTTTACCAGGATCGATCATCCATCAACACAGGTTTGGAAAAGCTACTTCTCTCTCCATTCACATACAAACAAACGAGCTACGGAAGAATGTATTTAACTATTTATTATGAATAATCTTATTAAAAATATACATTTTTCAAAAAATATGTAATAATAACTTGTAATAAAAAAACAACGTCGCCTGAGAGATTCGAACTCTCGCGGGGAAACCCCATGTACTTAGCAGGCACACGCCTTAACCACTCGGCCAAAGCGACTAATGATGTAAAGGTGTCGTACAGATTTGATATAATGATAGATTACTACGCAAGTAGCGGACAAGATCCACCTCAATGTGTCAATAACAAACAACTTAAGTACACCTTCGATGAACTAAAATGTGATGCGTGGGGGTAACTTGGGCGCTCGAGAAGTACGTTGTTGAATAACATAATAGCATATATTAATCATTCCTCTAGATTCATGAGCCCCCTGACAGGCCAAACATTAATAACTAGTTGGATCAACATCAACATATTCTAATAATAGTTTAAGACAATATTATGATCATGAGTTCAATTCCTACTATGGGGAAACCATAGAAATTCGGGTTGGTAAAAGATATTGTTCTATTTTACAACACTAAAAGATACCTTGTCAATACAATTGCTAACTAAGTCATATAATTGAGCTAATGACAAAAGCAATCCCTATAAAGGAGATAAAATAACCTAAGGCCAAATTAATTCACTTCCAGTAATAAAACATATAACCATGTCCAATACTGAGCGGAAAAGTTAAAATATCTTGACATTGTCAATTTGTCATAGGAAGTCAAAGGCCAAATTATGGCAAAAGCCAACCTAGCAAATAAATCCAAAGTTAAGGGAAAGGTCTATTATATATGTGGAATCATCACATCAGCAGTCCCCTAGAGCCGGTCCCACGGATATGGAGGGAGGTAAATGCAGGTATACAGGTGGAAAGTGCATGATAGAAACATTAACCCCAGACAGTGACACCCAAGGATCGATCCCTGAACCTTTCAACCACAGAACTATGCACCATCTATCTATACTACGCCCTGGGGATGAAAGGTCTATTATATATGCTTTGATTATTAGAGGACAACTAAAGTAAGGAATAAATCAAATGCGACCTCGGAGATGACATTAAGAAGGCTATCGAAGTAGATCATTAAATTTGATTGTTGAAGAGAATCTAATCAAGCCAATTGACCCACTTGGTTTAGATTTTAAAATCTATATATATAATCTCACAGTTCCAGAGCCGTTCAATTATGTTTAAGGCCCTAGGTTAAAAAAAGCCTTTAAAATATATTTTTAAAATTTTAAATATTCATTCTCATTCTTTTTCATCCGAATTTGGGATCTGGGATCGGCATTGGTAGGTTAAAAAATATTTTAAAATAATTAAATATGAATTTTAAAAATAGATTTAATATAAAATTTAGTTTTTGTTTTTATATTTAACTTTTGATTTTTTTCCGATTGATAAAATTACTTAAAATAAAGGAACAATAAAACCTGATTTATGTTATATGTTATGTATTTTCAATTTGATGATACGCTAAAGTTTGAAACTATAATTTGCACAAATATAATATAAATAAATAAATAAATATTATTTTTTATTTCAATTAATTATAATGCACCTAAATGAATAATTAATCTAAATTTTAAAAATAAAACTATATAGGAGATTATTCTTTGGTGATGCGATGATAAAGAGGACCCACTAAGTGTGAGTCAAATGACAGAGGTAACAATTAACATGGAGGTCAAAGTTAAGGAGATCAATGCTAGAGGGGTCTAGCGGATCTCTCCTGCAGTGGTCGATCGGGTGTATGTTGCCCGACCAACAAAGGACCGGTCCAAGCAAAGTGCCCGTTCAGCCAAGATCATCAGACGGTTGTCACGGAGCGGAGGAGCGTGCGGAAGACCGGAGCGTTGGTCGGGTCTGGCGGAAACAGACCATCAATACCTGTTGCAACATACCATCCGCAAAGTTTAGTTTCCGAGCTGGCTCGCCAATTTCGTGTTGGTCTATAAGCCGAGCAACAAATGGCAAGTCTGTATCGACTTCTACGACCTGAACAAGGCTTATCCGAAGGACTTCTATCCTTTGCCTAGGATAGACCAGATAGTAGACTTCACAGCGGGCTGTGAGCTGATCTGCATACTCGACGTGTATCAAGGATACCACCAAGTGTCGCTCGCCCAAGAAGATCAAGAGAATGTCAACTTCATCACTGTCGACGGAACTTAATGCTATAATATCATGTCGTACGGATTGAAGAATGTCGGCGTCATTTACCAGAGGCTAATGAACAAGGTTTTCCGATGGCAGTTCGACGGCAACATGGAGGTATATGTTGATGACATATTAATAAAATCACTTCGAGTTGCTGACCTTTGTACATACATCGAAGAAACTTGCCGAACCCTAAGGGCGTATGTAGACTTGACCACGGTTCGACGGTCCGGAACTGTCGGTTCGACGGTTCCAGGCAGGTCGACCCTTAACCTTAACTACTCAAGACGGTTACGGTTCACAGTTCGGAACTGCCGGTTCACGGTTCGGTTCACGGTTCACCACGGTTCAAGAATATTATATTAAAAAATTAAAAATTAAAAATTACAAATTAAAATTTATTGAAAAAAAAGGCTTGCACTTATTTAAATTGCTTATGTATCCCCTTAGGCCTTAAGGTATAGGGGAATCAAAGCCCACGTAGTTCTTTACATTTTTATCCTTTATATTGTCACTCACTTCCATTTCCCGTTCCTGTTGTATTCGCTCCTTCAGTATTAAAATCTTCATCTTTGTCATCTGAAAGCATTCCTTGGATTCTTTTCTTCACTCTGGTCCAATCTGTTGGAACCCCGAGGTGTTTTGATGTGATCAAACAAGTTAAGCTAGGTCCTGTTGTGTTTAACCCTTGTGTCTAAG
>JBBMJZ010000019.1:9998828-10009267 GCA_037833815.1 Zingiber zerumbet
AACCTTTGTGATATCATGAAAATGTTTAAATGGAGATACAATCATCTATCGAGCAAAGGGTATAATTGTGCAAGTTACGATTTAGGAAAAGACACGTTCTCTGTCTGTCTCATGAACTCACGACTTGGAGAAGAAACAACCTTTGTTGTGCTAACAACTACACAAGGTTGTTTTTGGCCAATAGAAGAAGATGAAGAAGCGCAAAAACCAAGAAGATCACCATCACTCAAAAGGTTACTTCACCTATATAAGGTGACTTCACAAAAGGGTTACTTTATCAAAAAGGTTACTTCACCAAAAGGTTATTTTACCAAAAATGTTACTTCACCTGAATGTTACTTTTACAAATGACTTTTGTACTCATCCAATGAATACAAAAAGTTTTTATCTCTTGATCTTTCTTTTGATTATTGATGTATTAATCTCTATTAATATTCATTAATCTTCATGGGTTGGATTTAATATATTGGATTAACCATTAACCTAATAATCCATTAACCCAATAAACCAATGAGTCTAACCCATTATTCAATGAGTCTAATCCGAATTCATTCGAGTCTAACTCAATGTGTATAATTTGGATTGGACTTAATCCTATAATCCATCTTTAAATCAACATGTTCTTTGTGTGTGACCCAATAGACTCTTGTAACCTTAGCAATATATCTAAAACCATTTTAGATACATAAGCAATGAGTGTTATCTAGCAATGCATCATTGCTACCCAAGTGATAAGAATGTCGAGATCCAACCTAATATTTCTGTGTTTATTATCTTGTATGACTCAATCTTTCTATTTTTGATATCTAGATTGATCAATAGGCATAGACCGTGCCATCCTTTTATCAATCTTTGTGTTTCTTGATCTCTAAGTAGACACACTCAATCAAATAAGCTCAATATCGCATATTGACTCATTTGTGCATGACCAAACATTCTTGTGTCCTACTAATCAAGAGGTCCACAGATATCGCTTTCGTCATATGGAAGGGATAAATCCCATCTACATTACTTACATCCCTCCTCATAATTTATTGTATATCTAGTGATCGACTTTATAGTCCACCTTGTTACAGGTGACGTTTACCGATACCAAGTACACAATTCTTTATATAGGGAATCGTAGTGACTTTAGGTCTAAGGACTGTTCATACTAATAGTCATTATGTGAATGTTTATGACACTCATATAACGATCCATGAAATATTCTCATGGCGGGTCATTCAGTACATATTCTCTAATATATACCCATATGTCAATCTGATATCTTATATTCATGACTTGTGAGATTAAGTCATTCGTCGACCTACATGCTAGTCTCAACGTATTAATATTGTCCTTGTATATTAATGCTTGACTAGGAATAGTTACGAGTAGTGTACTATATATATATCTAAATATCCCACTATCAATTCAACCAATTGATATGTTGTAGACTAGAACCTACTACCTTAGGACATTATTATACTTACTCATTCGACACTGAACTGAAGTAAATATAATAATCAACTTTGCCTTTTATTAATTAATAAAATATGATGCAAAATTGCCCTTGTCAATCATCTTATAATTGGTACTAGAGCTAATACTAACAGTATGAAGCAGGGTGGACGGAATAGTAACAACCAAATAGATTTCCGGTCATGAATGCACTTTCATTCACCGACTTGTGGGACTGGACTAGAAAACTCGTAACGACGCATGCAGCTCACGTGTAGAGATTCTGATGACTGCAATCTGGGTAATGACAGATCGTTGATTCCTCCTAGGCCAGCAACGCCTTGTAGAAGAGAACAGTTGTCAGTATCAATCAATAATGCAAGAGAAGAGGAGGCTAGGGTCTGGAATGATGGCTAGGGTTTGAAGACATGATTAGGGTGTCCTCTGCTACCATGTTAAGAAATTTTGGAGGAAGTAAAATATATTATATTTTGTTATTCATCAATCTCATATATATATATATATATATATATATATATATATATATAGATTTAATCAAATTCTTACAATCAAAGTAAATCACATACTATAATTAAGGTAAACCGTTGCCTATATTTCCTAATTTTTTATATAATCTGTAACAGGTGTCAGTATTGTTTTGCTATAACTTTGATGATTCTTTAGTTTGGCATCATGACTCACACCTTTATCTACAATGAGATGCTTGCGTATTAGAGCTCCTTGATAACCTGAATTCTGCTTTTGAAGATAGAATTTTATTAGCAAGTGTGATTCCTGGAATTATAAATTTGTGGAAGCGTCTCTCGACTTATCATTCTTTTTTCTTTAACTTCTGCAGGTGCAACTGTAGATGACATAGTTAAGAAGATTGCTGATTATATGGAATTGGAAACTATTAATGGAAGTAAAAGAGATTTGCATACAGGGAAGTTGTTATGGTCATTAAAGAAGCTTTGTGATTGTGAGAGATGGCTGCTAACATATTTTTCAGTCAAAGAATTCAGTAC
Organism: Zingiber zerumbet; assembly: GCA_037833815.1. Taxonomy (NCBI): domain Eukaryota; kingdom Viridiplantae; phylum Streptophyta; class Magnoliopsida; order Zingiberales; family Zingiberaceae; genus Zingiber; species Zingiber zerumbet. The sequence goes on from JBBMJZ010000019.1 coordinate 10,001,297, forward strand.
TCTTGGTTATGGAAATTTCTTAGAATTTTTAGAAAGATATGCTTCATTGTTGCCTCGTGAACTATTTGAAAATTTTGATGAGGGCTCTTCCGGTCTGTGTTCAATGCATGTTTCCCTGTGTGAGCAACAACTGAGTGGTTTGATATCTCTAGCTAATTACAATTGGATGGAAGATGGTGTTAGGACCAAAAATGATGTTTGTTTTCTTCTTAGCAAGCAATTTCCAACAGCAAACTTCAACATATTGGGAAGTGACTTTGGAAATTGTGTTTCAAATCTTAAGGCATGCCAAAAAGATAATGATGGTCCAGGTTGTGTCCTTTTTTCTGCAGCATTGTTGGGGAAACTATGGACTAGCTTGGAATGCACTATGAAATATTCATCTCAAGCTACTGCCTTGATTGACCAACAAAATTGTGCTCTAGTGACTTCTGCTTTTGAGAATGTCACTGACTGTATGCTTGCAGCTCCAATGTTGTCAGATCTTCTTTCTTGGTCGCACTGGGATCTTGTATATGCTCCGTTATTTGGGCCACTAATAGAGTGGCTATTAAATGAAGCCCAAACTAAAGAACTATTATGTGTAGCAACAAAAGATGGGAAAGTGATCAAGGTTGATGCTTCAGCAACTGTCGATAAATTTTTAGAAGATTTGATTCAACTCTCTCCATCTCGAGTGGCATTAAGTTTGTTATCACTAATATCTTTGTATAGAGGTACATGCCATGCTCCTGTAGCCCTTCTAAAGTGCTATGTACAACGAGCCATGGAAGTTGTAATAAGAAATTTCATTGATTCAAGTGAAATGGAGATCACCAAAGAGAACCCAATTGATGCATGTTCTCTGCAAGATTTATCAGCTTCTGTTGAAGACTTTAATATGGGTCCTTGTTCTAGTGATTTTCTAGCAACTTCTCAATCTAGACAGGATGGTATGATCAGCCAACACATTTCCAAGGTGAATAATGCTTTTGCTGTTCTTGCAAGGTTTATACTTGAATGTCTCGGTCTTCTACCTCCCGAATTCTGGAGTTTTGCTGCAGATATATTATTTTCTGGGCTTCAATTCTTTACTAGACATGCTCCTCTCATCATTTTGAATCAGTGTAACCAATCAAGTCAACGCTTAATGATTCATCATATTGGATTAACACTTAGAGTAACAGAATGGGTTCAAGATTACCATGATTTCAATTCATCAGCTTCAATGGACAGGAGGATCTCTCAACCAGATTCTAATTCTTTAGGTTCTGAATCTGTAATTGATGGGAGGCATGTGCCAGAGTTAGCTGTCAATCCTTCCATTAATGATAATGTTGCTAATCTTAGCATTAAAAGTGATGTCATTTTCCCAGATAAGGGAAGTGAATCTTTTACTGGGGGTAAAGAGGACTGCGATAAGCTGCATCATGGCTTCCATAAAAGGTTGAAGGGTGAGTTAAGCATGGAGATTGCTAGTCATTTGGTTAATGAGAAGTCTAGCATGTCAAATTACGAACAGATCCACGAAGCAACCCTTGTTATTGAGGAGATTCGCCGTACGGAGTTTGGTTTGGACCAAAACCTTACAGATAATGAAAGTTTTTTGTTAAAGAAGCAGCATGCTCGGCTTGGAAGAGCACTTCATTGCTTGTCACAAGAATTATATTCACAAGATTCACATCTTCTTCTAGAGCTTGTAAGTTCATGATATATATGCAAGTAACTTTCTCTTTCTTATAGATTTAGTTGGAGATACATGATATGGACACCTTTGTTGGATGCCACTATAATTGAAAGCAAATTACTAGCTTGGAATAAATCTGCTACCACCTAAATTGCCAGTTTGGAATAAATCTGCTATTACCTAATTAACTGCGGGAATAAATCTACTATTGCCAAAATTTGCTACTGCTATAAGTAGAAATAAATAAAGGGTCTTTCTATTTTTGATTCCTTGTTTCTTTCAGTGATTGGTCTTTCCTTTTTTCCTTGAATAGTCCATGTAATTGACTTCTTATATAAGGAGTGTTATTATCAATGAAGAGAGGAAGAAAAATTGAGTAATTTGGATTCTGTCTAGGACGAGTCTTTCTCCCTGAGTAATTTGGACTCTGTCTAGGACGAGTCTTTCCCCCTCCCTTTTCCATTACGTGTTGCATGACCAAGTACGGATCTGGATCTCGACCTATGACTCAATCCTGCACTCGGGACCATAACAATACATTTATTTGATTTTTAAGTCTTAAATCCTAAAACCTAAACCCTTGAACACTAATCTGAAATGGAGTATAAATTGTGTTTCATTATAGTTCCTTCAGCTTTACTAAACTGAAATCTTCAAGTTTATGCCATTTAGGGGTTCTCATGTAATTTTCCCATATATTTATTGTATAACTATTGCTAGCTATGATTAATCATGATTGATAAAATATATTATAAAATGGTTGATAACTCCATTGATGAATTTTGGTGAAGTTATTTTTTTTTTTTGTTATTAATAATACCCCTTGTAGCTGATTGCAAATAGTAAGAACAAACACAAACAGGGCTTCATCATCTTAATCATTTTGAACCTCATGCTGATTAACTAGTTAATGCCATTTATGATGGGATATTTTCAGTTTGTTAAACTTTGCAAGAATTTATGTTTTTAGCTTGCAATTGATTTATTTTATATCCTTTGAATTTGTATGAGTTGATATTTTCTTGTAAACAAATACACATTGTATTGACTCCACTTTAATGTTTATATCATAGTTGTTAGAATCATACGACACGATTATGACTTACATATAACAAATATGATTATTTATATGAATTCTAAATGAAAAGAACCATGGTTGTTCAAGTTGATCAATATGATTGGGTACTTATGTCATTTTAAGCGATTCTAAAACTAAAACTAAAAACTAAAAACTAAAAAATAAAAAAAATTAAATGTTAAAATTTAACTAATTAATAGTTAATCTTGCCCAGTGTTTGAAGTGTCGAGCCGTGCCATCTGAAACTGCCAGAATTTACTTTCGGCGCGGAAGCGAAACTGACATTGCATGCAAATAAACTTCATGTGTGTCATTTATGCAAGATTGATAATCGCGGGATGCCTCTGCGTCGTCGGAAGTGTCCTGCGACGCTTTAGGCGCCGCCAGAAGCGTACGTGACGCTTCCAGAAGTGTTGGAAGTGTTGCAAGACGCCTCCTCGGTCGTCGGAAGCGTCGGGAGAAGCCGGAGCCTGAAGCTTCGCCCGGAGACAGCATCGCGAGACGCCGACGCCTGAAGCGTCTTGCGATGTCTTCGCTAGAACTATCGCGCGACGCCTCCGCTGGAACCGTTGCATGACACCTTTGTCGCGCCAGAAGCATTGCAGACACTTTTGGTGTTGTGATGGTGTTACTGTTAGGAAAAAATAGATTTAATTAATTTAAACTATTCCCAACTGGGTGTGATCTCTCCGATAGGCTTTCATAAACCCTAGTTAAATTATCTCTATAAGATATATAAAAAATATATTTAAAAATTTATTAATTGGTATTATAAAAATGCTTTTTTTTTACTATTTAAGTTTTATTTAAAAATTCTAATAAATCATAATTATATTCTGATAATTTATTATTATTATTTTGTATATTTTATTTTTTAATTGATATTTTGATATTTTTTTTACTATTTTAAATATATATTATTTAAACTAATAATTAATTTAATGAATAAACAATTAATTTATATAATTTTGATGTATCAATTTTAATCTGAGTAATTAATACATCTTTAAAAAAAACTATATTTAATTATTTTTTCTAACCATATATTAAGTTATTCAAATAACTTATATAAAATCAATATACAATTTATTTTTTAATTATATACAATATACAATTTTAATTCGAGTTATTAATACATCTTTAAAGAAAACTATATTTAATTATTTTTTCTAACCATATTAAGTTGTTCAAATAATTTATATAAAATCAATATTCAACTTATTTTTAAATTATACACAATAAACATATTTATCTAATAACTATTATATATAAATTAAAAAAATACCGAAACCGTATCAACATGGCACGATACGATAACGAAACTATATCATTCCGGTCTAGGACAGAAACCTTGGCATAGGTTAGGATTTTAAATCTTGATCTAACAAAAGGGCAGCCCGGTGCATGAAGCTCCTGCTATGCGGGGTCCCGGGGAAGGATCTATTGTACGCAACCTTACTTTGCTTTTTGCAAGAAGCTGTTTTCAGGATAAAAAAAAAATTCAAGCACAATAAAAAAAAACGACTACCAATCAATTATATTAAACTCAATCATATTATTCATTTTATAACAAATTCAAACACAATAATAAATCAATTTATAATATCATAACATTCTCAAATATTAGAGTTATAATTTTCAGATAATTTAAAAAATTCAAATAAATTTACAACTAAAAATCCAAAATTAGCTGTAATATGCCACTAAACTCAGTGCAGTGCTGAAACTTGAAATGCTTGAAATAAAAAGAAAGGACTTAAAAAGGGAACAAATATGCAAATTAAAAATTTAAATGTAGTTGACAATGCCAATTTGTCTGCCTACGCCTACCTATTTACATTTTCTCTTTAATGTAAATTCTTCAATAAGGGAATAATGCAACGCTTCTCTTTAATAGGGCTAACGACTAGGGGAACAATGTAAATTGAAAGAAAAAAACAATAGCAAGCTTCAAAACTTGCTGCGGCGACTTCAAAATAAAACCCAATTGCTAAATTGGAAAAAGGAACAGAGAGGAAAGGAGATGACCTTAGACTCGTGACGTTGAACGACTTGAAAAATGGAACCCAACTGAGTGGCCCCTGCTGTTGTTCTGAGACTGTGCTTTCTGTGGTTTGCTGCTCCTTGATGCGTCGAACGACAAACAAAAGAAAGCCTTTTTTTTCCATTAATTGAAACGACGTCATTTAGTGAGTAGGGCTGGGCTGGGCTGGGCTGGGCTGGGCTTATGATTGACTGGCTGTTTTCAACTGGGCTGGGTTGGGCTATTTTAATTTTTGAATTTGGGCTCAATATATTAAGCCTAGTGCATCCCAGCACTGGCTATGCCATTGACCGTCTATGATACTGTCTCTTATGTAGCAATGAAGAAACACTTCAGCTTTGACTACTATCATTTAGTTCCCAGTCGTGAATTTTGATTTGCTGTTGCTAATTCACAAAAAATTTTAGTTGCTTAAAGGATTAAAGATTTTTTCTTTTGTTATGTTTAATAATTGTTAAGTACTCCACATATTACAGTTAATTTGAGCCATGCATTAGTTTTTTTTTAGGTTGGATGCAGCGCTTCATGATTTTTATTTTTATTTATTTTCTATATTAAATTGCTCACTCTTTTGCCGGATCATGTAATCATCTGCAGATATGGATGTTACTTAATCAGGCTTGTATCCATTACAGCGTTGTAAAACTGTGCACCTGGTTTGTTTTATCTATTTATTGTTATATTTTTAGTTAATGTATTTATTAATGTTATGTTTTTAGTTAATATTTTCAGTTAAAATATTTGTTAAAGTTGATTGACTAATCATTTATAATAAAAGCTCGAGCACTTGCTGTGCACTGATTTGATTTATTAATTGGTTTATAGTTTTAGTTAATGTATTTGTCAAGGGTGATTCACTAACCATTTTCCAGGAAGCTTGAGCCCTTAGGAAATACATTTATGTATTTTTACTCTTAAATAATATTTTTGTAATCGAGTGGACAATTTGATGGTGATTCTTTACGCTGGCATATGCATATCTAGGTTAGGCATGCACAAGGTATTCATAATGTGGAAGGTGAGAAGGACTTCAGTGCATACATGTCTCCAGAACTTTTTGATGCACATCTTACTCCATTGGGATGGAATCAGGTATAATTAATGTTTTTATAAGAATTTTTTAAAATCTAAAACCATTGTAATAAATCAAATGTTTTTTTTTGTTATAAATAGGACCAAATTCATATTAAATGTTCCAAATTCTCAAACAAAAAGCTTGTTATCCATTTGTATGAGTAATAGACTACATTCTTATAGGGTTTATGGTGTCAGAAGTTTCAATTTTCAACAGTGCCAAAAAGCCTAATCTAGTGGCAAAATGGCGACTACGCTCGGTCCAGTGCCTCCGCCAACCCATCCTAGGGCCAACACGGAGGAGGTAAATCATGGGTGACTACTAGCCTTTGGAATAGTGACTGATGCATAAGGGAGACATTTATCTCGACTATATCGAGATTCGAACCCAAGACCTTATGGTGGCAGCACCTCATGTGCTAGCCACTAGACTGTCTCAAGGGGATGCCAAAAATCCTAATCTATACCTATTTCATGTGGATTCATCAATAGTTGAGGTGCATGATTAAAAATTGCCACTCCTATGTGTAAAGGTGTGATTTTATAAATAATGATATTCTTAGGTCTATTATTGCTAACTAACAATGTGATCTTCCAATATTCAGGTCCATTGCAGGTAATTATCCTAAATTGTTGATGTAAACAATGGTACAGATTCAGATATGGTGTTAGGTTGAAAACTATTTGTTGTAGATGACCAAGAAGGTTCTCAATCAGTGAGCTCCACAATTTTATAAGATAAAAATATTCAACGAATATTCTGTTAAAGTAAAATAAAGAATAATGTTTGAAATTCAAGAAAAACGGAAAATGATTTATAATGATTGTGACAAAGTCACAAATGTGTGAGATAGTGCATTAGGAAGATCAGCACAAGGAATAATTGATAATGATATTATATCTTACTTCTATTTTTCCAGAAACTCCAATCATATTATTACATGGTTACATCTGCTATTTTAACACTCTTCTTAATCATAGTTGATATTGCTTCTTAGTTATCTTATACTATCTTTACAGGTTGATAATCTTCGTAAACATGTAAAAGCGTGTGGCTTGTCAAGGAAAATTGAATTGGTCATTACATCTCCATTATTGAGGTATATTCTTATGCATATTTTATTTTTTATTAATATCACTATCATCAATGTCATGATTATACAAGCTTAGACATTTATTCTCTCTCTCTCTCTCTCTCTCTCTCTCTATATATATATAGATTACAAAATAATTCACTAATTCAAAAGCTAGAAATTCAGGCTTGGTGATATAATTACTAGGTAATTAAATTGAGTAAGATAATGACAAGGTAATTTGTTCATAAACTAACACTACACTTCAAACAGAAGCATAGATATCTATCATAACCAATTTGGTATATAAAAAGCTAAAATGAGTTACAACATGTATTTGGTCAAGACAAGGTTTGAATACTATACTATGTCAATCGGCATGAGCAAAATTTATTGTTTTGTATTTTGATTGGCAAGTGAAATCTACTCAAGACTGCACTATGAAGAGATCGAGTGAGGGCTAGGATTTCCACGATAAGTTAAGATGATTCCTTCCTTTTTTCCTATTTTCTACAAACTTCTTCCCGTTCTCTTCCTCTTCAATTTGTTCCTCCTTAATGCCTCTAGCACTGCATGGTTTCTTTCTCGGTATGATGCCACGAGAGGGGGGAGATTGTGTCACCATGGGAGAGGTGGTTTAGGCTAGGTTATGCAGAAGGAATATGATGAGGAGGGTTTCTAGTTGATAGAGAAAAAGGGCTTGTACGTGTGAAAGATGTGATGAGATATAGGTGAAAGGTGGGAAGTGTTGGGAGGCTGTTAGCCCCCTAACTTGGCGGCTAAGCTGGATAAGAGGATTAACTCGTTGCTCCTTCGATCCAGCCTATAGGGCATGTGCGCGGGGCACATGTCAAGCAGCGGAGCATTTGGGCAGCGCGGGGCTGTCTAAGCCCAAGTCTTACAGGAGGAAGACTTGGCAAATGTTCAAGGCGTGGCATGCCATGGCAAGTAGCGAATCGACAGTGCGTGGGGCATTGTCCATGCGCAAGTCTGCAGGAGGCGGACTTGGCATACATCCGAGCCGGGCATGCGCGCA
>JBBMJZ010000019.1:10009367-10037872 GCA_037833815.1 Zingiber zerumbet
AAATACATAATGCCTATATAACAATTTAAACTATAAAAAAAGTTTACTTATTGAAGAATAAGGTCCAAAAAAAATGGCATGCCTTTTTCAGCAGCTGCTCTTATGGCATTGATGTTTGCAGTCCCATTGATCTTGTACATGTGAGAATGGAACCCAAAGCCTCCAACACAAGAAACCTGTGAGAATTTATCTTCAAGTTACAAAAAATCATAAACTGAAAAAAAAAAAAAACGATAGCTAATGACATTGACATAGCTCCAGTAGAGTACAAGTGAACATGAACAAATTGTTTATATCATCTTCATTGATTGACAGGAATATGACCAGCAGAATTGTTTTCGGAAATTCATGCCATAAATAAGAAAAAGACATTGCTAATACATACTATTAAACCCAGATAAATTCCTTCGTGCATGTGTTTGTGTTATCCTTTAACATTGTCTTATTGATATATAACTTTAAACCTTTAGATATGTCACAATCTTTCTTGCAAATGAAAGATCAATATGAAAAAATAAAATATAAAATAAAAAAACGTACTGAACTGCAGAGACTAGTACTACAAGTATCTAATACCACGATCTAGCATAAAAGAGCCTTTCTTAGAAATCAATCTGGTACGAAAAATTAAAGTGAAAGAACATTGTGTTGGAAAAATGTGAACGAAAACACGACTTGTGGGTGATTAGTCCCACGTCAGAAGAGTGTCATTACGGTTGGCATATAGTGCAAAGGGGGTGTGAATCCAAGGTACGGATTGTACCAACCCAAGAATCTTTATGTGAACGATACTGCATGCAGCGGACCGCGGTCGAGACACACCCATGTGAATCAGCCAAAATTTGTCATGAGTCTCTTTGGCATGCTAAGCCTTGCATGGCTCAGCTAGGCGCGCGCCATGTGACGCACCATATGTCGTTGCATGTTTGTATGGCATCTGTCCTCATGCAATCTACTCGAACTCAGGCTCCGGGTTTGTATGGCATCTGTTTCGAACCTTCGGCATCGGCTTCATCGACTCGACACTTTGAGCACTTGACGAATCAACAATCGGCTGTCTCAGGCACTCGGCTTCAACATCGGATTCCCACTCAACTCGTGCAACTACCAGTGACGTCCCAAAAGAGCTCGGACGAAGTTGGCGATTGGCTTACTAGGCCGACAGCTTGAAATAATCAGCTCAAACCATCTTGACAAATAAGTAATCATTGTCTCTCTAGCAGATTGTGGGTAGAGATCCAACACATTGATCTTAAATTTGGAAAAGAAAGGGGAAAAATGATCGAAATATAGAAATGCAAAAGACACTCACGGTGAGAAGAGTGTGAGTGGATCCAACATGAGACAATCAATCTCATCATCCTCGAAGCCCCCAATTCATCCTCCTTGTTTTAGCGGAGGGGAAAGGAAGAGGGTCGTGACCGTGAGGCAATGGCATGCAACCAACGCAAAGTCGACACCTTTTTCCGGTGTTCATTCTCCACTTCGAGGTGCTTCTCTGCCTAGTGGCGAATTCAATCCCTGTCGTCACTTCATTGATAAAGCATGGCATGTGCGGCCATCTACTGGTGAATGTAGCAGCCTTGTGATTCACCCATCACTCGTTCTGAGTCGAACCATAGTTGCTTCCTACGACGGGCCTGCGATGCTATGAGTCAGTTCCAAACAAATCCGTAAGATCGATGGGCAGAAGAATTCTCACTTTAGAATTCAGATCTCACTCTACTCCTTTGAACCCAATATGTCCACTCATAATAATAATAAAAAAAAAACAGATATTCTGACTCTTTTTTTTTTCCACAAACACATGACAAAAGAAAAAATTGTATCAAAATTAATCAACACATGACCAGTGTAGTTAAGCATATTAAGTTATAATTATATAAATTGGACATTGAGTATTTTTTACTACAGCTCATTTAGGTTGTTCGCTTAACATAAAATGTTGCTTTCATGGCACAATATTTGAGGAAATCTTTTTCATTGAAAAGAACATTCTCATCCTACGTAATATCTTCTTTGCATAGAAGGGTTCATCATAGACAGTGATGGAGAATAAAGGGAGCTAATGAATGATAACAAACAACAAGAGGAACACAGGATCGACAAAAGAGCGCAAAGGCGGAGGACAGAGCTCACGGACGACAAATAGGGTGAAGATTTGACTCGCAATCAACTACAAAGAGTGGAGATGGCATCATAATTGAGGGCAAAGGGAAGAGGGGAGATCACAATTATCAACAAAGAGAAAACATCCAGAACAAATATTGAAAGAGGACTCAGTTAATGATGGATGCTCACTCACTGTCAAGGACAAAAAGCAGAGAAGGGCTTATGATCAAGGATGCAAAGCAAAGAGGTCTGAAAAATCAAAGGAGAGCTCACAGCCAACAACAGAGAATTTCATGAAAATATTTTGTAAAAACAAAATTTCACTAAACAAGAAAACACTCGAAGAACACTCTGAGAGTTGCTTTTTCCTATAATTTTGCATGCTGTTAGGAATGAGGGAAGCATTGCTGAATTTTATCAGTTAGCAGAATAAGATAACAAAGGTGAAGGATAAAAGATCTAGTCAACAACTATGCAATTCAAGGTTACGAATCTTAATTCACTAGCAACGTAAGTCATGAGCATAAGCACAACAACAATTGCAAAACAACATAAAAATTTCCATACAAGTAAACAGGCATACCTGAAACTGCTACCTTCTGATAGTTTTTGTGTGATCTATCTAGCAGTTACCTCATGACATGCCTAACAATCACAATGAATCATCAATTTCCTGTGACCAAACATTTACACAATTATTTAAAGTTTTAGTGCACACAGCTATTATGAATGCAACTACTCTAGCTGCAGTCTGTATCAGTATCTACAATTTGCAGAGCAACACTATACCAACAATCTTTTGTTATATTATAGAAGTTGGTGGAAACACGAACTGAGGAAGAACTTAAACAACACTGTTTGCTATTTGCTTTCTCAATTCCTAATGACACAAAGTCTCTGAAAATACACAGACCACTGAAACTGAAAATTTTTATTGATCTGCGAGAGGAAACTAATTACACCGGCTCAAATACTTAGTTGTGCAGAAGGTTGCTGGCAAGAAGTGGCCTGATGATGATAAGTGCCTCATTGCTGAAAAGGAGAGCAAGAATCATTTATCCCTACATCAATGTCTTACCAATAAACATGTTGCACATAAAATAGATGAGATTGTGCATGGGCATGTGCCTGAAGGAGAGACAAAGAAACAATTGGTTAATGTCATTTATGACTTAAATTAGAACGGATGATATCTCTAATGTTCACTGAAATTTGTATCTTGTATAACCACCGAGTCACTCTCCTCAAAATGATTTCAACTTGGTTATTTACATCCTTGAAGCAAAAAAATTTATCTCAGTTACCCTTTTGGAACCAGACAAACATCAAGCCAATGATGACAGTTTTACTTTTGAAACAAGGTCTGAGCTAATATCCAGGCACTATTAAGGCCTGTCATCTTCCAGTTCATATTTTTGTGAATCATGAAGCGTGATAAGTTTGATGACAGATTATATAATGTAAAATCTGCCACATCCATGATGTTTGGGTTCTTTTATATGTTTTTCAGAGTGTTCATTTTCATGTCTCCATATCTTTCCTCTTCTTTCCTGCCTTATTTGCCGGCTTTGGATCACTCTCTATGGTATTTGAACCAGGATCCTGGTTCTTGGTGTAGGTGAGACAATCATCAAGAGTGTAAATACGAAGAGCAAGCGACGAAACCGTTGATGTCCTTGCAGCAGCTGTCTGAGAGGACCAGTACCACCACCCATTTTTTAGGTACTCCGTTTTAACCATACCTTCAAGTAGGGTTGTTGCTTGAACCATCTGGAAAGACCAAAAGAGAAATAAAGTTTTGTATGATCATTAGTGTTTAAAAAGGAATAAAAATCAAATAGTCACATTAATAAACCAATAAAAGTGGCTTAAGGAGTTAAATTAAGCTCTCCAGAAGCTTCTGTGACAATTTGGTTACCTTAACTACAGTTACGAACCCTTTCAAGCTAGCCTTAATAAATATAGCTAGACAATCTTTTAAGGGGAAAAAACTACCTAACAATATCAGCAATCAAGAAAATGTACAGGATTAGAATGTAACATTACCAAATAAAGAAAAAGAGGTTATAGTAAACTTAGGACACCGAGGCAGTTGTCTTGTTTTCTTTTTTTTTTCTGCATGACCACTTGTCTGTTTAACATTCGGGATTAAACAACTCTGTTCCTTAGAGAGAATATTGAAGTGTTCACTTAAGCAAATCCTTGATGCGACATTAACAGTTTACAGGGAAGTGATTAAATAGATGTAAAACCATATAACATACGCAAGGCAAAAGAGAATAATGTGACATTCTACAAAATTGTATAATTATCTGCATGAATACATCATATGATTTCTGTGGAACAGCATTCTGTGAAGCCCTATCAAATAAGGAATCATCCTCTTGCACATGCACCACAGCGGACAATGATCAATTTACTTACCAGGCATTACTCAAATTGTGTGGACTCCTAGTAACTAATCAACTGTACACACACACATACCATAGTGTATAAAAGGAAGAATTTGCTCAAATATGGTTTTGTAAATATCTCCAGGAAAAAGGAATAAGAAATACTAATTTAAAACCATTTTGGGACATCAAGCAATGAAAATAGTTTCAGCAAGGATTCAAAATATTCCATTTTGATAATCCTATGAGAAAATATTAAAGTGAACTAGGAAAAGCCCAAAGGATAATAACATGAAATGTTCCTGCAAACTATTGTGAAAAAACAAAAAAATAATAAAGGGTCTTCAGAAAGATCATAAGAGCAGTGCTTAGCATGGAAGATTCTGATAGGATAGAGCACAGTAAAACCATAATTTCAGCAAAAGATCTCCAATTAGCATAAGTAAAAAAATTGTAAATACTATGATTGCTCTGTGTACCATCTAAAAGCAAATCTACATCTAAAAGCAACTAAGTTGCATAAAATTTAAGTACCTGAGTACATCCTAAGAGCCAAAGGATTTTCTTTGAACAGGCAAGTACTTCAAAGCCAATAAATGAAAAGCAAGTGAAACTTCAACAAGAATTGCTTTCTTAACTAAACGCACCTCAAATATGGACTGCAAAGATTTGACAAAGGTGCGCCAAGCACATCTTTTTTGCAAAATTAATTTTGAAGGTCTCAGTGCTTCAACTGGAAGTGCAGCTTCCATATCAAGTAAGTTAACCTTGAGCCGCTTAAGAATTTCAGATGTCTTCCCAACTACAGGTCTCAATGATGATTCTGGAACTGTGCATCCACTGCTAATTCCAGCATGCTGAGTGTTACTGGTCATGGAGGATGCTTCTCCCTCATTACCAATACCTCGAGTAGATCTTTTGATTCTCTGAGATTGTTCATCATTAACACTATCAAAAGCATTCTGAGATGTGCTGGCATGTCCATTCCCTCTTCTAACTTCATCTTCAGTTACATTTAACCCTGTTCTACCCCTCACTCTAGGTAGTACGAACTGTACTCCTGAAGAAAAAGACAAAGCAGTGCTCCCATTAACATTAGAATTCAGACTTTGGCTTAGCTCTTCTTCTGAATTCAGAAAGAAAGCACCTGAAGGAACAAAGGATGGAATTCCATTGGACCCAAGAAGACCAATTTCTTGCACTATCTCCTTGTTAGAGTTTTCTACTATGAACCTTTTGCTGATCAAGTCAAGGTCATATGGGCATGTTGTCCTTGAAAGTCTAATAAAACTGGAGTTGAATTCCAAAAATTTCTTTGATGCATCGCCAACATCAATTTCCTCGTGATTTTCTTCTCCCCTAACGTTTTCAGGCCTTTTTCCCTTAACTTTTGATTGATCATTGCTTTCTTTGCTTTCATCAGATCCAGTATTATTTGGGGTACACCTTCCATCATTATGTCCATCAAGCTCCACTTCAGTTGAAAATGTTTGATGACAAGACAAACAATGGTGTCTAGAAGGCCATACAGGTTCTAAGCACTCGCATCTGAACATTCTCTCATCATGACTTGGTTTTCCCTTCTTACCTTTTCTCTTAGGAATTTCAATTGTTTCCAGCTCCAAGAAAGGACCATACTTGGCTTCGAGAATCATTGCAGCCTTTGTAGTTGAACATCGAGATATCATACAATCCTTGCTATTGGAGGATTTTGAAGTAGGATGAGAGTCATTCGAAATGATGTTAGATACTTGGTGTAGTATTCTTTGCCAGTGCAAGATATTGTCCTTCAATTCTTTTTCATTAGGGTCAGCACTGGTCAGCCAACTAGTAATTTCCTGAATATCATTGTCATTTTCATACAAAGAAAATGAATAGCTAAAATTTTGCAAACCACATGCAGATGTGCTACATACATCAGATCCACCTGGCCCAGACATTGGTGCTGAACTTGGGGAGACCATATCCACAAGGTCATTACCCTTGGGCTGCCTTAACTCTTCCATTCGACTACTCTCTTCTGGTACCATTGTGCTTCCATCAGCAACCAGCCAAGGACGAATACCAGGTCTGCATATAGTCCAATATAACCGACCAAAAGAATCCCTTCCAAGAAAATCCCTTCTTAAAGATGTCATCATAAGCTGAGATTCTACTCTAGAAATTGACGACTCCACATGTGAAATTTGATTCTTTAAAGTATCCAGTTCAAGATTGTTGGGACTGTGCTCAATAGATGTGGCATGAGAAGCATTGGTGTTTCCCTGGTTTACATCACCTTGGTTGGAGGAGAGTAACTCTGTTGATGTATAGATTAGCCTCTTAGTCCTTAAAATATTATTATCCTGTGTTGTACCTCCATGAGTGACCATAATAGAACCATGAGATGTGTCAGAATGGGTAAGTACTACTACTGACCTTCCAATGTTTTGTGTCACATCAGGTCTTTCACAGATGCTGCTTTCATCACCCAGCAACCCACTCCGTGCAGTTTCATTATCAAAACCACGTATAGATTCTTCCTTTCCTTCCTTACCTTCTTGGTCACAAGAAATTAGTGATAACCCTTTATCTTGTTTTATTTGGTTTCCTTTACCAAGTGAAACAGTGGAGAGTGCATTACCAGAATCTGCACCCTTGTCTAGAGTATGTTGATCACCAAACTGCATCTCAACTTTCCTCCTATGATCAGAATGAGCATCAATCATACTCTTAGAAAACTGATCCACATTCTTTCTGAAATCATTTTGTCCATCCTGTCCAACGGGGGAATCCACTGTTGAAGTTTCAGGAATGACACTAGTATCAGCATCTACAGAAGTGTCACTGACATTCCGCTGACACTCAGCTAGCCCAGCAGATGCAATTTCTTCTTCCTCTTCCCTTGGGCCATCACCAGGTTTATTAGTACATTCTCTTGCAATGTTCAAAGACAAAATTTCTTCCTTGAATTTCAAAGTTTTCCAGTCCATGACTAGTGCTCGCAATTTTTGCTGCAAATCATTTGACGTTTCATTACACTGATCTAGGTGTTCCCTAATAAGTCCAGTGCTCAGCGCCTCATCACACAGAAATTTCAGCAGTAATATTCTCTGCCATCCATTAAGATTAGCATAATATTTTAAATAATATACTATATTAAATAATATACTCAGACAGATACTGCACAAGCTTATATCAAGATTATTGTTCAGATACATAATTGTAAAATCTTCCATAACAACTCAAAAAGAAACTTAGCAAAAATGTCCGCTCAAAGGGGAAGAGAGTACCAAACCTAATTAGATAAGCACAAAAAGGATGCCAGCAAAAGGCTAATTTCAAATGAGGTATGCAAAAGTAAGGATTGGAAGAAATAAGACAGTTCAGTATGATAGTTGATGTCACATTAACTCAATGTTCATTGGTCCTTAATTTATTTGAGATAAGATCACATACTAATAGTGAGGCAAAAACAAATAAACTTCAATATGGTATGTAAGCGGGTAATCACACATGTACAGCCTATATGTAATATGAAGAGAGGCTTTTAAAAATGCATCCAAACTGAACTCGACTGAGGCTTTGTTTGGTCTCAATGTGATATCATGTGCTATGTTAGTTGGACTCAGGCTACAAGTAATCCAACACAGGTGTAAAAGATCCAAGTCTTGTAAAACAATTTACAGGAGATTAAAGGGGTTGAGCAGTCTCAACATGGAGTGTAGGTAAATAAAGCATCCAAGTATTAGGTATTAATTGCATAATTGCCTCAAATAGTATTCCTTATTTAGTTGGTTTCAAAGCCAAATGAAACTGTATGTAGACAGCTCAAGGTCCTAAAAATAGTTGTGCAACTCCTACAACTAAATGAGCATAAAGAAACACAATCCAGAAGAAAAACAATACTATATCCATGAATAACACCTTTTTTCAAAAGAATCTCATTTACAATTGTGATTTACTGCACTTGAAACATTTGAGAACTTTTTAGATGAGGATATAATGAACAGAAAAGGAAAACAAATAATGCAAGATATGTTATTCAATTTACTTTTAGGATGTTCAAAAAATGTCAGCAAAGAAAATAGAAAGCTAAATGTATGCCAGTTAAAAATGTAAAAACATGAACCAATAATCACAAAATAAGGTAATGTTCAGAAATCTCAACTGCATGCAACTGTATACATATTAAGCATACAAATTTTTGAAATAAAGAAGATATACCTTCAGGCCAATATAATGAAAAATGAACCTAAAGTTGTGTCATTCAATATGTACAAATGCAAAAACAAATTAAAAATTTAATTACTTGCTGAATCATGCATAAAGCACAAAGAAACAAATAAGTGGGTGCCCCTTATTACAGAATATGCTTCTGGTAGCTTAAGAAATAGTTATCATGAACACGGCCGAGAACCAGAGTGTAAAAAGCTGTATAACCAATGCATGCAAATTTGAAAGAGCTAAACATAATCTAACCTCTTCAATACTGTATTCCCAATAGTCTCCCTCTTTCATTGTGCATGTAAGTTGTTTCAAGGCCTCTTGAAAAGCACGATTACCCTCTCCCAAATATCTTCTCTCGGTGTTCTTGCTAACAAGTGTATGATGGTTCCAATCTTGTTTTTTGGACTGAATCCTAACACATGATGGACAATACCAATTCCCTTCTGGAATCCGAGCAAGAGGAGGATTTAAACAATATGTATGGTATTCTGAGTCACAAGTATCACAAAGCAAAACACTGTCATCATCCTTATCAATGCCACAGACTTTACAAACTCCCTCTTCCCAAGGAGCTTTGAGCATTTCACTTGTTGCAAGAATATCATACAATTCTTTCTGCTTTACAGGGTCCAGAGACTCAGAACCTGCAAGATCAGCAATTTTCTCCACTAGAGTAAGTACCTGTAAAAGACAGAACATACTTCAAACAGTTTAACCCCTTCTAAGCATGTTGAAAAGCAAAGATAATAAATACGGACTGCTGATTTTGAACAATAGGTGTAAAAGGCCATACAAGTTTAAATGCACACACAGATTGAAACAAAAATGTTGAGTTTGCATGATAATAATCCTTCAGAATCAAAACAACATCCCAAAAAATGAAAATTTTCACTGAGTTAACTTGAAAGCAAAACAATATGCATTTTGAAGGAAAAAAATAAAAGGCAGGTCCAAAACTTCCAGTTTTGAGGCCTGTGCATTTGACACGTAATAAAAAAAAAAGAAAAAGGGCAGGCCGATGCACGAAGCTCCCACCATGCGGGGTCCCGGGGAAGGATCCATTGTACGCAACCTTACCCTGCTTTTTGCAAGAGGCTGTTTCCAGGATTCGAACCCGTGACCTTTTGGTCACATAGCAACAACTTTTACCGTTGCGCCAAAGCTCCCCTTCTTAAATCTTGATCTAACCTATTAATAAAATAAATTAAACTTATTAATTTGAAATTCAAATTTGAGATCAATATGATTAGTCTCCAATACATCAAAATCAAACCTTTTTTTTTTTTTGACAAATAAAATAGTATAGCATAAATTAGGAGTACAAGAATTGACCTTTAGGAGCTTTCTTATGTTTGACACAATGTCAAACTTGGTTGGATTAGAGGGGGAGATTGGAGGAAGTGATAAAATCATGGATTAAAATACTGTGTCGAGCCGGTTGAAATGGGTGAAGTCTTTTGTTGCGCTCGTAGACTGGCACAACCCGACACCAGACCCCGCGGTAGCAGTGGAGGCATCGCACGACCCCCGCGGTGACATTGTGGGTGTTGTGTGATCCTATGACCGCTACGAAGGGGTTGCATGAGCCCCGCGTTCTTAGCGGAGGGGCCGCGCGACCGCGGAGGGGTTGCGCGGAGGGGCCGCATGACCCTGCATCTGCCGTAGGCGTCCGCCACGGAGGGGTCGCATGACCCAACGTTCTCTGTGGAGGCGCGACCTTGTGTTTGCCGCTAGTGTTTGTAGCGAAGGGGTCGTGTGACCTTGAGATTGCCCCGGAGGGGTTGCACGACCTCGCATCCATCGCGAAGGGGTCGCGTGACCCGCGAGACCGCACTAGTGGGGTTCCGCGACCCTGCATTCGCGGAGGGGTCGCGTGATCCTCGAGACAGTTCCGGAGGGGTCGTGTGACCCCCAAGGCCGCGTCGGAGGAGTCGCGCGATCCGTCTGTTGCCGCTGAGGGGTCATGCGGCCGTGCCGGAGCCGCATGAGTTTGTTGGCGTTGCGAGTGGGCGTCGCTTGTCTCTGGTGGTTTTAAATTAAAAGTTAGGTTGATTATTTTAATCAATTCCTAATTATGATAGAGATAATCTAAAGAGATTTTATTAAAATCTAATAAAATTATCTAATAATTATATTATTTATTTATTTTAATTCTAAAAAGATATAATAAATTGTTTTTTTCCCTTTTAAAAAGATTATTTTATATTTTTAAATATTTTATTTTTAATTAATATATTTTATATTTAAAAATATCGAAACTGTCCCGGACTGAAACTTTGGTATGGGTCAAAATTTTAAACCTCGGGTAAAATAACATTATAACCTTTTTCTTGATCACCACCACTAGTAGACACCTAGCACTATCAACCACTGTCAACCGTTTGCTGTCCGCCATCGAATTTCTTTTATTTGAAGAACACTGTTGACCATCAATGTCTGTTATTTTCCTTGGTGAACATCCAACTATTGTCAGCCGCTGCCTATTGTCAGCCGATTGCCTGACATTGCTGGTCACCGCCCTTATCTTTCCAAGTTTGGCTGGAGATAGGTTTGGGAAGAGGATATAGATAGTATTTTTCTTTCCCTTCTTCCTTCTCAATAAAAATATCTTATTCCTTCTCCTCCTTCCCCTTTTCTCCCTCTTCTCCCTTTCCTTTCTCTTCAATCTGATCCCTCCAAGAACACAGCCTAGATGCAGCTCACTATTAGTGAATATCAATGGGCTAACCAAAGATATGTTTTCATTCAACCCAATGGCATTCTACACCAAATAACTGGGACTTTACCCTTGATATTGTTGTATTTCAACATATGATTTAACTGGTACCACAAATTTAATGTGGATTTTATGCCAATATGGATTTTGTATGCTGATCAGCATGGTGTCAAGATAATGAAATGTATATCATTCTGTATATCTCATCACTCAGTGCATGTCAAAAAATAGAGCAAAAATACGTCTTTGCTGATTTATATTTTGACAGTAATGCTTGGTTTGCCAGGTAAACTTCAAGTCCAGTATTGTTTCTAACTCATGATTGTTATGGTTTTATTTGTGTGCTATGATCCCACCTTCAAAACTCAGTTCAGGATAATTGTGCACCTAATATTTGCTATGATCCTTCGAAACTCAGTTCAGGATAATTGTGCCCCTGATACTTGCCTGTGCTTAACATGACATTCTCTTGGTGCACTGTTTTGTGAAACATTTTGGTATAGCTTGATTTAACTTGCTTTAGCAATCACTTGCCTTTTGGTCTTTT
This sequence comes from Zingiber zerumbet, assembly GCA_037833815.1. Lineage (NCBI taxonomy): Eukaryota > Viridiplantae > Streptophyta > Magnoliopsida > Zingiberales > Zingiberaceae > Zingiber > Zingiber zerumbet. The sequence continues at coordinate 10,021,345 of JBBMJZ010000019.1, forward strand.
TGTTACCTTACTGTGTTTGTTGCTTTTGACTATTTTAGTAGCCTTGATGATATATTTTGCTTGAAAATCTACATTTAAGGTAATCTTAATTCCTTTCAGTAATATATTGTGGCGGATATTTCAGTTTTTATACTGACATTTGTTTATATGCCACAAATTCTATACTGACATTGGATTGGGAACTTAGGTACAAAATGCTGATGACAATGTTTACTCTCAGTGTGTGGAGCCAACACTAGTCTTCATTCTTCAGGAGACTGGTATTGTTGTTTTAAACAATGAGGTTGGATTCTCTGCAGACAACATTAGGGCGCTTTGTGATATTGGGAACTCAACCAAGAAAAGAGAAGCTGCAGGATATATAGGGCATAAAGGCATTGGGTTTAAATCAGTATTTCGGGTATATGCTATCTAGATTCATAGTTGCTGTCTCATTATTTTGATTCCACATTTTTTAGAAAGGATAACCTTTATTTTTGCTCCTAAGATAGGATTACCTTTCATTTAAGAAACATTGTAATAATGATTATTGTCTTGACCGTCCAACTGAAATTGAATATCGGCCAATTTTTAATACAGTGGATTGGTTACCTTATCAAAGGATATTCAAGCCTTCATGTATGTTTGTTCACTTTCCCGTAAACTATTGTGCTTCAATTCTGGTGTTTGCACTTCCTACACAATGTAGTTAATACCTCAAACGAGGACATAATTGACATGTAGAAGCTCTCAGCCATACCAGATTCATTAGAAAAGACTATTAGATATAGGTGACACTTAGATCATAGGAATGATATATGGCAAATTGCACTGGATGGATTCTTGAAATTGAGCATCAAGAAATGAACTTCCTCTTAAGTTCAATAGCAAGTTATATATCAGCTTCCCCAACAACTTCCTTGGTTCCATACTCTGCATTTATTTTTGATACGGTGAAATTCTTCCTAGTGGAGGAAAATGATGCAATTCAAAATTATTGATTTTTTGAAAATATAATGGGTCAATGAAAATAATCAGTGCATAATACCAATTGAACTTGTAAAAAGTTTTTATTTTATTTTACTGTTTTTAAATTACTTTGGAGGAGGATCTAGTTTCGCAAAAAGGGGACAGTTGGATACCCCTTTTCTTTTCATTGATACTGCAAATTGAATGTAAGGGAGTCTAAAGATGATTTGGCTAGAATGGGATTTGAGCTAATTTATTTTCCTACCAAATATGGCAAAATCAAAGGAAATCCTTAAAAAGACGATGATGCTCCTTGTGTTGTTTGACCTTACTAGATTTGCGGTTCGTTAGTTTTTCCAAAACATCGATTTAAGTCGGTTCTTTATTAGGTCCCCTATCATGCTAAGCCTTCACCCCTTTTGTGTGAACTTGACTATGATGACATTTTCCTTGAGAGATCGAAGAACATCTTCTTGAAGCTCTAATAAGCATGGCCACTCCTCACCTGAGCTAAGCCCAATTAGAAGCAAGCCTCTCTTGCTGCGCGCAATCTACAATAATTTTAGAGCAAATTACAACACTAAACCTAACTAAAATGCATACCTTAAAAGAAAACATGACTGGTATGACCGGTAGCATGACTACCCCAATGACACTTACACCTAGAGGTCAAAGAACTTTAGAAAGTGAGCATAAATTGCAAAGTGGTTAACAAAAGTGGTTTGCATGAATTTGATATCTTTAAAAATTCAAAGGAATAGCATAATCAAAGTTCATATTGCACTTTCACATCAACTAACTTATTATAAGCATCATTATTCTTGAGGATAATATTAATATTTATAGTTAGTTATAGTCACTTAATCATTACCATTAGTTTATCACAAATAAAACCATCCTTAATTGTTACCATTTTCTAGTCTAATTATCCTAATTCAATCCAAATTAAACAACTCAACTTTCACCACTAAAACATTTATTAATGTCCCATCCTAAACCAAATATACCACATAAATACGAGAACAAACCTAAAATAAAAATATAAGATCAAACTTTATCTTGCAATTTTTCCTCTGTTAATGGGACATAATAGAGCTTTCAATGATATAATCTACTTGAGCGAATCAAACCTAAATAACAAGTAATTATTAATTCAAAATAGGTGATTGTTTCCTAGTACTAGCACATGAGGGTTAGGCGATTCACTTTAAGGTGCATGAGATCTGTTTGACAATGTTGTGGTGTGTGCTAGTGTGGGTGACAATGTTGGAATGTGCATGGGTTTGGGAACAAGCGTGTCGTGGCACAGGGCATAGAAAAGGGAGAGTGAGCCAGGTGGAGAGTGTCCGGTGGCTCAGGCTTGTCTTAACTTTAGTGGTGGTGGCACACTAAGGTTGTCGACAAGGCATAGAGGAGTGGGTTCATTGGCCGGGTACAAAAAGGGACGGAAAGGAGGAGCAATGGTGGTGTCCACTTGTCTCGGTTCTGAACAGTGACATTGTTGCCCATGTAAACAAAAGCAAGAGAGAGTGGAGATGTTGGAGCATGTCATGGTCAACCACTACTATGGTTGAGCTAGGGCGGTGTGTAGAGGGTCAAGGTGGCGTTGTTGTGCAAAGAGGTGAAAGAGAAGGACCGAGTAGGAGAGGGGATTATGTGGAGAGCTAAAGAAAGGGAATTTATATCTCTAACATCTAAAAATTCCACTAAGCCAATCCAACTACTAAAATGGAGTATCTTGGTCCAACCCTAGACTTCCCAAAATGATTCCCAATAAACCCCGATTTGAACCCACTTGCCCCCACTCATTATGTCTACACAATGAGTTTCATCGAAATCTGACCTGCCTTTAACTCAATCCCAAAACCTAATTTGTTGGTTTAGTTCAAGTTAATTATTGTCTAAAAATTTTAAAATTAATTTAAGATGTGAAAATTTAAATATAATAAACATTCAAGTTCCAATAGATGATGTACGAGAAGTTCATGACAAAGCTTCTTGGTATTCAAGGGTGCTGTTGTGGGAGGTCCTTGGGAGGCAGGTTTTGCTATGGAGGTTGGCTTTCTTGCTAGCGTATGGTTGAGTCAGCTTCATTACCGGTATTGGGACAAAAGGGAGAATAAAAGGAAGACAAGGACAGTTTGGTTCTTTCTCTCCTTCCCACCTCTTTTCCTTCTATTTTTCCCATCACAAAGTGATTGACCTTATGCCTTCCTCCTCTCTTTCCTTTTCTTTCTCTCCCTCCTCTTGTCCCATGTAAGCACAGTGTAAAACTTTAGTCCTAGAATTCTCTTTACTCTTTGTTGCAAGATCATCAATTGAGGCATTTAAACCTATGAAATCACCAACTGAAACACATGGTTTTTGCTAGCCTTGCATCAACAAGTCTATCTTAACCAGTTCCTATCAGTCTGTGGTCTATGCCTTTTGGTTCCATCATGGTATGTGTGCTGACTTTGCAACAAATTGTGCAGATTAAAACTGAATATACATATCTAATTACTTTTAAGATATTTTGCCAATCAGACTGCAACTTAATTTTATCACCCTTGAAATTATCTTCTGGTTTCTAAACTTATTCTTGTTTTATTCTAGATTTACTAGACTTAGTTATAACTTTCTTCCTACCTACTATTTTTTCCAGATTCATTTTATCTTTTAATTCTTTGCTCAAATATTTATCTTTTGCATATCATTTGCTAATCACATTTTTTTTATGATTTAATACTATCTGTCTGATATGATCTATTTTTATTTTTTTGGACTAATAGACCATGATTCCATGGAGGTGCTATTCTTTATCCTTCCTATGTTGTAAGATCACATCTTTCTCCTTCACATAATGATCCAACTGCTTGATGTCATCACAATTTTTTTTTTAAAAAAATATTTAGTTGAATTCAATTGATTTCTATTGCGGTAGTGGAATTATGACCTTTATTTGGTAATTGTTAAACTCTGGAATTGTGTACCAAATGGCAAGAGAGTGCAAGCCAAAGTCAGTTGGGGTTTTGGAATAATCAAGATGTTTTTTTTTTAATGTAAGAGGACAATGTGTAAAATAAGATGCATAATCACTGATCCTGAAAGTTTAAATTATTAAGGAAGAAAATGGAAAACGGACACGACACTTTCGTATGTAGTCTATCATTATTTTAATTTATTCGTGGCTTAACATAATTTTTTATCTATTTTTGTTCACTTCAGGTAACAGATGCTCCAGAAATTCATTCTAATGGATTTCATGTAAAGTTTGACATCACTGAGGGCCAAATTGGTTTTGTATTGCCAACGGTTGTTTCTCCTTGTGATATAGCAATGTTCGGACAGATGTTTGAAGGGGACCCACAAGTTGGTTGTACTTCTTGGAATACCTGTATTATTCTTCCATTCAGATCTAAGGTCACAAAAGAAGCAACAATGAGCTCTATCATATCCATGTTTTCAGATCTTCATCCATCCTTGTTACTTTTCTTGCATAGGCTCAGATGTATCAGGTTTAAGAATGTACTCAACAACACGTCTCTTGTTATGAGAAGAGAAACAATGGGTAATGGTATTGTAAAGGTTTCCCATAGGAATGAGACAATGAGTTGGTTGGTGGTAAATAAAAGGTTGCTGGCAAATGTTATTCGCTCTGATGTACAAAGCACAGAGATTGCTGTTGCTTTCACACTGCAGGAGTCTGAGCCTGAAGAATATACTCCTTTCCTAATCCAGCAGCCTGTATTTGCTTTTCTTCCTCTGAGAAAATATGGTCTTAAGTTTATTATTCAGGGGGATTTTACATTACCATCTTCTAGAGAAGAGGTTGATGAAGATAGCGCCTGGAATCAATGGTTATTATCTGAATTTCCATCCTTATTTGTCGATGCAGAACAATCATTTTGCTCTCTTCCTTGCTATAATGAAAATCTAGGGAAGGCTGTTACAGCCTATATGAGTTTTGTTCCACTTATCGGGGAAGTTCATGGGTTTTTTTCTCATCTTCCCTATATGATTATTTCCAAGTTGCGCATGTCAAATTGCTTGTTGTTGGACGGTAACAGTTTTGATTGGGTTTTGCCTTGCAGAACTTTGAGAGGTTGGGATGAGCTTGCTCGTATTACTTTACCTCAGAGTTTACTTCAAAAGCATCTTGGGTTTGGATATTTGAATAAGGACATTATTTTGTCTGATACATTAGCTAAGGCCCTCGGTGTTCAAGATTATGGACCTAAAGTATTGATTGATTTCATCTCTTCCTTATGTCAATCTAGAGATGGTATCAAGTTGATGGGTCTAGATTGGCTATCTTCCTGGTTAATTGTTCTTCATTCAACTCTTTCATCCCCTTCAATTCATTCCACTGCAAATTCTCTGATGGAATCGAATCTAATTAACACACTCAGAAAACTTCCAGTTATTCCACTTTCGGATGGGTCATATGGGTCCACATCTGATGGGCCCATATGGTTACCGTGTGATACCAGCAGTGTTGGATTTGAAGGCAAACAATATCAAAGTTATTTTCCTAGACTGTATGACAAACTTAGGATTGTAAATCCATTGCTTTTCTCTGCTACTATGATCACAAATTGTTTGGAAGAGAAAAAGGTGGGCTACCTGATACAGATGCTAGAAAGAATTGGCGTTCAACAATTGTCTGCTCATGAAGTGATAAAAAGTCACATTCTGGTTGCCTTCTCTGATAAAAATCAAAACAGGGAAGTCGAAGATAGAAGTTGGATGATTGAATACATGTCTTTCATAATGGTTCATTTTCAGTTCTCTTGTTCAACTTGTCATTTGGAGAAGGAAGATATTATAACTGAGCTACGCACAAAGTCTCTACTTTTGACAAATGATGGTTATAGATGCCCAGCCTGTGAACCAATTCATTTTTCGAAAGAGTATGGAAATCCTGTCGATATTTGTAAGCTGACAGGGACATTTGATCTTCAGTGGCTTGAGGTTGATGCTGCCTATCTGAAGCATCCTAGTACCCATTTATTACCATCTGTGCCTAACGTCTGGAGAGAGTTCTTGAAAGAGTTAGGCGTCACTGATTTTGTGCAAGTTAATTGCACTAAAAAGCATGGGACTGACGTTTTATTATCTGCTGGTACAGTTCTTGACAAGGAACATTTGATAGAAACTTCATTCATCAGTGATTGGGAATCAGCAGAGCTTGATCATATGTTAGCTACCTTTTCTTTTAAAAAGTGTCGAGATAAGTGCATTTATCTTCTAGAGATTCTTGATAAAATGTGGGACAACTGTTACAGCGAAAAAGCCAAAAGTTTCTTGTTTTCTGAAACTACTGGTCACAGGAGACCTATTAGATCAACTTTTATGAAGAATATATGTAAGATTGGATGGATAGCATCGAGCTCGGACTGTGAACTTCATGAAGCCAAAGATCTATTTTATGACTGTGAGGATGTGCGATCTGTTTTAGGTGACATGGCACCCTATGCTGTCCCACAGGTTGTTAGCAGTTATTTTAGTGTATTCAACTATAACATTTTTTTCACTTGATTCCTTCCTAACACCCCCACCTAGTGGGATAAACTTAGTTGTTATAATCCTTCCTAACACATTCCTTTTTCAGATTCTTGAAATGATCCATTTTTGTTCTCTGCAATAGCTAGTTATGAATATTTGATATACACCAATTTTTTGATGTACAGTTGGCTAGCAATTTCTTATTGAAGGAGATTGGATTCAAGACGCAGGTATCACATGATGATGCCGTCAGACTTCTTACAAATTGGAGGATGTCAAAGTCTTCTTTCTGTGCAAGGTACATTTTCCTCTACTTACAGTGAATGCTCTTAACTATGCTTAAGTTAATAATTTTATTATTATTCTAATAATTGCCATTCATGTCATACTTGAGCTCCGTTTCAACAGTGAAAATTACTTATTGCATTCAATCTAATGTTGATTTTATTTTGATTTTTATATTTTATAATTAACTTGAAAAATCATATAGGGAATCAATCCACCATGGGCCAAAGATCTTTGTTGTAGCAGTCCCAAAAAGTATCTTGTCACTATGTTAATAGGGGTCGATTATGTATATATAATGTTTTCATAGTAATGATATTCCTAAAGCAAGACTAATCACAAATTATTTCTTCTTCTTTATATTCTCTTATCAGAAGATTGCATTGTTTTCTCTTGACAAATCGAAGAAGATCAGTGTTTTCTTCTCTCGACAAATACTTAGGGCATGTCTACTTGAGGGGAACATATCCCAAAGTAGAGCAAACGGTGGGGGAAAGGAGTAAGGATCCTTTGTTGACTTCTATTGAAGAAGAAAAAGGAGGAACAAGGGAGCGATTCTTCTTTTCCTTTTCTCAGATTGATGCTGCCCAAAAGTGGATGGAGGAGTAATGGGATTAATAAAAAAGTTGGAAAAGACCAATTTAATCTTGTAGGTCTTTAGGAACAACAAAATGGAAGGCCACTTTTTGACATTTTTCTCATCTTCCCTTCTTTCTCTCCTCTGATGTAGACAGAACAAGGAATCCTCTCTCTTCCTTCCAATGCCGCCTCCCTTAGTCAGTTCTCTTCTTTTCTTTCCCCCTTCCTCCCCTCAAATAGAGACCCTTAATATCTTGCACTCTTTTGACCAAACAAATGCAATTATACGCACCCATAATACTCAATCCCTTATGAGGCTCCTAATATTGATATCACAGCCATTCCATCAGTGCCTCAAGGCCTCACCAATGAAAATCCTTAGTAGCAACTCACTATAACAAATAATTCTATCAAGATTATGTTGCTTTTGAAAGATCATGCAAGAAGCACGAGGTAAAGAAGAGAAAAATTTTGTCGCACACATTTTTCTCTATTCTTCTTTTCTATAAGTGCCTCCCCTAAAAAAACAGCAATGTTTTTCCTCTTAAAATCAATTTTCTTTCCTCTCCTTGTACTAACCAATCTAAAAAAGAGAAGAAAAATTAGATTCTTTCCCACTCCTAACTTTGTCAATTCACCCAATGCAATCACATTGCTAAACCTTTCCCCTCTCAGAGACATTTTGTGAAGCCTTGTGGCTATTCATTCCCTAAGAAAATTAATTTGCTCTCTTATCTCCCTTGCCTACCTAAGTTAAGAATTTTTTTTTTGGCATTTTTGTACTGTGGCATGACACATGCTAATTTATCACACTCCCTCCTCTTCCTTCCCTAACAATGCGTGCTCCTTGTTCCTCTCTTGAAACCATGTTGCTCTCTCCCCCTTCCATGTTGCACAAGCCTACACTTTTGCTGCATCACGAACTAACCCCATTGCAAGACTTGTTCTCTATTCACTTATTTTTCTTTCATGTGACTCATGTTGATTGCCCCCTTCTTCACTCATGCCTTCTCCTTGGCCCCCATCTCTCCTTCATTTGTGATCATGATCTCCTCAATTCACTTGCCAAATGCCAATCTCCAAAGTCATGATTTGCCATCCCTCTTTTTTGAAGAATCATGATTCCTCCTCTCCACCTCCTCCCTATTCCACAAAACCCTAACTCATCCTCTTTTATTGTTCTTCCATTTGTCTTCTCTAGTTCTTAGTTGATACCTTGATGGAACACGAGGACACTCAAATACCACTTGATGCAACACAAGGGATAAACAATCTTACATAGAATGAAAACTCAAGAAGAGGAAAATTTATTAAATTGAAAGATGAATTCAAGGTTTAGTGCCCCTTTTGAGAACAATTAAAGACTTCTCTTCTTATCTAACTCCTAAAAAACACGGTGTGGCTTACCTGAATATATACAACAAACTTTTTTAAAATTTTAAATTAGGAATAAAAAAAATAACTCTGAAACTAAGCCCTAAATTTATCTAGTGCATTATTCTAACGTCAACATAGGAGTTGCCCTAGAAATCAAATCATATTTCATTAACTTGACACATTAAATAAAACTTAAAAGCTAAAACCTTAATGACAAAAATAAGTCAAATCATCATTCTATAAAAAAATTTGATTGAATTTAAAATCTTAAAAGAAATATTGGCTAACTTAAGAAAAATGTTTTCTTCTTCAAAATTTTTTTGCAAGAAGAATCCTTCCGAGCAGAATAATTGAGTGAATGTGGAAGCAGTGATGTCTGTGTATATATTGAGAAAATAATTTGTTAGAAATGGGAACTACTGACAACTGCGCCACTAATTTAGGCCTAGATGGGTTAATAAACCCTTACCCCATGACTAGGGAAGTCTTTTTTTTTGGAAAAAGATGAGTCATACATTCACTTAGTTTGTATTAGACTAGGAAAGATCTTTGGTGACTAGGGAAAAGATGAGTGATTTATACATTAATTTTGATTTATACATTTATTTTTTTTAATAAAGTTAGTTCTGCTCTTGAAGGAATCTATTTTTTTACCAGGTTACTCATTTCCCCATCATTAGATTTGTACCACTAAGAAATTGTTCCATCTAATCGCTCTATGGAGCAATTTAATTTGTACAAATAGGTTATTACGTGCTATTTCAGTTATTACAATCAGAGTTGGTCAAATTTGTTTATTGCAATGCCTGCCTTTTTTGTTTTTCCTCATGCTAACATCAAGATGTTGCCTTGTCATTGTCTCAGTGTCAGTCAAATGTCAAAATTATATTCCTTTATATCTGAGGGAGTTGCTGCTTCTAGAATGAACATGACTAAGGAATTCATTTCAAGTCATTTTATATTTGTACCATTTCTCGATACCTATAGATCCCCTGATGGAAGTTTTGGAACTTTTGTTTCATCAAAAGATGTGTTTTGGTACGATCCTACTGGTTGTTTCGATAAGATAAGAGAAGCGCTTCAGTGTGGTCAGAGGGTTGAGGTAGATTCTCTTCCAAGCCAAGTTCTGTCTTCTGTTTATCCTGGTCTTCATGATTTTTTTGTACAAGTATGCAATGTACCTGAGGTTCCTCCATTTGGTACCTATCTTCAATTACTACAACTCTTGTCAAGTGTTGCATTGCCTTCTCAAGCAGCTCAAGCAGTAAGTTCTCTCAAACTATTACAGAAGTTGTGGCATAATCAAACTTTTGATGATAGTCTTTTCATAGATTGTTATGTCTCGCATTCAAGAATGTTGATAAATGCCATCATTCCTTTTTGTAGGTTTTTCATGTTTTCTTGAAATGGTGTAATGATATTAAGTCTGGACTGGTGAATTCTGAGGAAATTATTGACTTGAAGAATAATCTTCATAAATTAGAAAGTAAAGTACTTCCAACCATGCTGGATAAATGGGTTTCACTCCATCCTTCATTTGGTATCATATGTTGGGCTGATGATGATAACCTGAAACAGCAATTTATACATTCTAAAGGGATAGACTTTTTACAGTTTGGTCAGCTTGATCATGAGGAGAAAGAAATGCTTTCAGCAAAGGTTGCTGTCTTACTGAAAAAATTAGGTGTTCCTTCTATTTCAGAGGTATGTGGTGTTTTTTTCCCTTATCTTTCAGAGATACGTGATGTTTTTCTTTGAAGTTTAAGTTAACTTTATTTTTCAATCTTTCGTCATTGTTGTATTCTTCAGATTGTGTCGCAAGAAGCAATATTTTATGGCACAGGAGATAGCAGAGGAATGATGTTCTTGATAAATAGGATCCTACGGTATGCCCAACGCTACATTCATAAACTGCATCCAGATATATATTTGCGTTTGAAGCAAACTGGATTTGAGAAGCTACACCAACTACAAGTTGTTGTTGTTGAAAAGTTGTTCTATAAGCACTCTTTGAAAGGATGTGATGCTACTTCAAATAAACGGGTTGAATGTAGTTGTCTTTTGCAGGTTCAGAACCTTTTTCAATATGCTTGTCTTATTATTTCAAATACAAAGTTTACTATGAATTCTTTCCTGCATGCTATAAATTTTTTGTTACTATTACAGCTACTGTTCATATTGCAATGCTTCTGCAATAATTTAACTAATTGTTTAGTCTTACAAGCTGGGCTAGCTTGTAAAAAGATTCAAGTTAATCTTTTCAACAATCTGGGTTAGGTTGGGTTTATTTATATATGTTTACATGTTGGTTTCTGGAAATTCCTAGTCTCTGAGATTGTTATAAAAGTTCAGAAGATTTAGCCTTACTTTGATTAAATAAAGTAAAATATTACCTATAAATTATTTTAAGAGCGTGTAAATGTTTTTTAAATCAAGCAATCATAATCCCATTTCCCAATTCAAGTTAAATCATGCAAAAGGGTTAAATGATCATGAATAAAATCTTAAAAACTTCAGCAAAGAAATTCTTGGAAGACACTGAAATTGGGGGCTTAACCTGTAGTATGAAATGTTGTTTTAGCATGGGTGAAGGATCTTGTTGCAGAGTGGACCAAATTAAAGCTAGGATGACATAGCAAAACTTACTTGTTTTGCTAATATTTTAATTTGGCTTATTTAGTGATACATATTCTGACAACAATTAAGAAGGATGAGTGACAGTAGCTTGTATTCTTCCTCATATTTCTTCTTCTTGTCATCATCTGTTGGTTCACTCGGTTGGTCACTCATGAATCTTCGTCTGCTATCTGAAGTACGGTTGCCACTATGTGATTGCTGCCAAGACAATTGGATCACTTGAATCATCCATCCTTTGCCACTACTGGTTGATGTGTTGAATCATTCTCTCTCTTTCTGTTGCTTATCTCACACAAACAGGAAGGAAGAAGATAGGAACTAATTAATAGTATCCTCCTGCAATCACGTGTTTACCTCTGTCCAAATAAACTGGTTCACATTGAACTCACTTCAATTAAAAATAGTTCAGTTTGGCAAACTAAAAGCCTATTTTTTTTTTTTGATGAAACTAAAAGCCTAAATTGATCCCAAAGAAAGAGGTTAGGGGAATTATTTATAGTGAAAGGACAGTTTAGTTCACTAGAATTTTTTTAAAAAGAAAAATCTTTACCCGAACCCGAATACAACCAGAAATTCCTAAACCCGAACCCGATCAATCCGAACCTGACCCGAATAACCCAAATAATCCGATTCAAAATGTCTTTTTTTTAGCTATTTTCCCAATAATTTTTTACTTTTATCTCAATACTCCATTATTATCATACTAATATTGATATTAATATTTATAAAAGTATCTTAATTTTCAAAATAAAATTTGATTTAACCCCAAAAAACCCCACTAAACCCTAAATTTGGGTCAACTTGAACCCGACCCAAAAAATTTCAACTCAAAAACCCTCCAACCCGAGCCCGACTTGAACCCGAACCTGAAAATCCCCAATCCGAACTTGATTTTTTTCGGGTCGACTTGGTCGGGTCATCGGGTTGGGTTCATTTTTGACACCCCTACTATAAGGTGTTCATGTTTAATTTTTGGCAAGCTATGTTTGTGTCTATGTTGTAGATAGATCTAAAAGTCTTCGTGAGCTGATCTCCTATCATTATCTCTGTTAATTTTAGATTACCCTATATCAACATCTAACATGAATTTTTAGGGTTGATTTTATATTTAATAGCCTATTATTTGTGAATGTTTTGGATTCTATATAATCATATTTCTCTAGAATCAACTCCCCTCATTTACTTGGTTGTCTCACATTTCAAATTTGCACGTTCACCGGGTAACTTCCTCAGCAATAGTATTTGGTAGGTATCTGGTATGCACAGTCCTGCTCTCTTACCACCTAAAACACATCAGGGCACACAAACGTGCCATAACTTATTTATTTATTTAAAATTTCTTATATATATTTTTTTACTGGCAGTGCAACAACGTTTGATGACATATAGTATATCCCCAGCACATTGCTTCTATCTATACAGGACATTTAATACAGTTGGCACTGAAAGCTTGCATAATTAGTGTCAGAATATAGATCTGAAATAATATTATTAAGAGACGTTGATGCAAGAAGCATCTGTTTTGTTTCTTGTATGCCACTTGAAACTACAGAATTAAATTTCTAATGAGATGAAGAGTTAGTAAAAGTTGTTTTCTTAATAACAACTTATATTTGAGGTATCTTTTGTTAGCAGAGAGTTGATGAGAATATTACAATATTAGAGGCTGTGAGACCTCAAACACTTACCAACAATTCTAGTTTGATGGTGTACCCTTAGCTTTTTTCATCCTGAGCAAACAGTGGGATTAACTATATTTTGTGGGGCTAACTATATTTTCTAGCAAAGACAACATATCTGAAGGGGAGCCTCGGTGCAACATTAAAGTTGCCACCATATGACTTGGTGAAGTTGCGGAAACCTCTTGCAATGCAAGGTACCGCGTCCCCCACATTGGCGAGAGTTTCGCGCACCAGACTACCTTTTTAAAGACAACCCATCTAAACATGAACCTCCAATAATTTGCTCATTGAATCAATGGAAGTTCTTTCAGTAATACTTGAATAAGAGTGGAACAAAAATAGTTGAAAGTAAGTTTTTTTTCATATGCTTAAGAGAAGGATAAATGATATATATTTTACAAATGATTGATGATAAACATGAGAAAGAATGATTTGCATGGGATTATTAATAATTAAGAATAACTTTGATATTACACAACTAATGGGATGTGTTTGAGGAAAGTAAAAAGAGTAATATATAATATGAATATTATTATTAATGTAAAAGAGAATATATACAATAATCTAATTTGTGAGTTTTAGAGTTACTATATATGACATGATTTTCTTTTAAGTAAGTTCACATTTAGGATTGGCTTTAAGTCCCTATTCTTTTACATTAGTACTAAGTTAGATATCATATTCATAATAAACTTTCATAATGGATTTTATTTTCATATTGCATTATGCTGATTGATAAGATATTAGATTGAATAAAGTAGGTACTTTAACATTGTTTTAAAAGGTGACTGCCTAGGCAGATTCAGAAAGGAAAACTGTCACAACTTTACGCTTGTAATATGTAATATTTATTAAAATATAATGCTTATGAAGCTATGGTTTATGATTGGGCTAGAGTGATTATTTAGCTAAGATTCATCTTGAAAACTGCCAATGAAGAATGGTGCCCGTTGACTTAAAAATAATCTCTTTTTCATAAAATGTTATAATTCTATGCATCAAACTCTTCCTTACCAATCATTTTCTTGAAATAATTTTTAATGGTACAATGAAATGGGACTTTGTATATCATCTAATAAGTAAATGCGAAAGATGTATCTCTAAATTGCATTTAGCTCTTATATGATCTTCATGCTCATATGCTTAAGTGATCCTTGCTGCATCATTTTTTATCTTTTCTATGATATTAAAATTTATTTGCATTTTCAGGGAAATATTCTGTATGCTACTACTACTTCAGATTCACACTCCATATTTTTGGAACTCTCTCGATTCTTCTTTGATGGGTCAACTGAGCTACACTTCGCCAATTTTCTTCACATGGTTGTGACCATGGAAGAATCTGGATCAAGCATCGAGCAGATAGAATTTTTCATTATCAATAGTCAGAAAGTTCCTAGCCTACCCCATGAAGAACCCATGTGGACTCTATCTTGTATGACGGCCGAACTCAATTTTGATAGTATCTTGCCAAATCCTACTCCTTGTTTAAATGTTCACCAAAATGCATCCACATCTAGAAAGAAACCGGGTATTATCCCAAATTGGCCACCTACAGACTGGAAAACTGCCCCACGTACAAAACTTTCTATCTCTTTGAGGCAAGGGTTTGGCTCATATGTTGCATCTGAGACAGAAAGTAACAGTTCTCTAGGAGTTACTGAACAAGCTGAAATTCTTTCTGATTGCATTGAAGTCGAAGAAGATTGGGTTGTGGAAGCAGGATTGCCATCAGAAAATGCATCATCATCACAAGATTTAGAGACAATCAACAAGCAGCCTCTCTTGGTGGATTCTTCTGATTCTTTCAGTATGATTAATTCCAGACTGGAATCAAAAAATCAATCAGTCGATCCATCTGGTCCAGATTTGAGCTTCAAATATTTATCAGTTTCCCCTGAAACAGATAATATCCATTCGCAAGCACTTAAGGACCCAATAACATTTATGACAGGCAGGGTTGGAGAAGCCATTGCTTATAACTATCTAACCACAAAGCTTGGTCCAAATATGGTGAGATGGGTGAATGAGCAGACTGAGACCGGCTTACCATACGACATGATCGTAGGGGACAAGGAATATATTGAAGTGAAGACTACCAGATATGCAAACAAATACTGGTTTGAAATATCAATGCGGGAGTGGCAATTTGCTGCACAGATGGGTGACTCGTTTAACATAGCTCATGTCGTACTTTCAGACGATAAAAAAGCAAGTATCACTATGTTTAAAAATCCTCTCAAACTATACCAGCAACATGCTTTACGGTTGGCACTTATTATGTCGAGGCAAATTAGGGATACAGCAGTCAGCACTTAAAATGAGTATTGTTGCTCATCTGATTTATTTCTTGTTTTTCCCCCATTTGAGAAGGGAACGCTGTAAATTGTGTATGTAATTTATCATTATGTTTTAAAATTTCATTTGGTGGAATTTAATATTAAAAACGTGTAGAAACAATCCAAATTTAATGTTTAGATGTCGTATGAGAGACTGAAACTTTTGCAGGGTGATTTTGGTTGAGGTAGCCTGCATTAATGTTTGAAGGATCTAAATGTATTGCAGAAAGAGGCAGACTAGATCGTCAAAACTTGGTTACTCTGCCATTTATTAGAGAACAAACAATGAATGCAGTTGGGGTGACCTTTACACTCATTTTTCATTTTCTAAAGAGTTTTGAAGGCAAGTAAAAGTTTTAGCAAGGGTAGAAGTGTAGGACTAAATGGTTTTAAAACAGAGTTCTTGCTGCACATTTGGGATGTGATTGGAGCTGAAATGATGTTCTCTTGACTATTCAGGAACACCTCTAACGTTAGCTTATGAAAACCTAAGTATTGAGTTAGTTACAACTTAATTAGTTGACAACTTAGAAGAATATTTTATTTTTAGATTGTTTATCATACAACTATGTCTCCATATTTTTTACATGTCAAACTTTAAGGGAGAGACATATTCTGAATTAATATGCACGATTGATATGCCAATCATCATTAAGTAGAGCTTGCTGAATGAATGATGATCCAATTAATAATTTGACTAGGTGTTTTGGTGCATTCCTCAGAAGAAGTAAATTAGGATTAACCTATGTTTTTTGCTATGTGCATCAAGTGTGCAAAATCTTAGAACGTTGCATATAAGAGCTCCCGAAGCCTTGGTGCTCAATTTTTTGGTAAAAAGTTTAAAGAGCTTTTTTTTTTTAAAGAGAATATGGCGAGACTCAAAGGGTGAGATTAAGATTTTCTGTAGATAGATTTTAGTCATTTGGTAAGTCAGGACAATAATATTCATCTTGGTCAGTTATATTAACATCGTACAATTTATTGTCGTGGAGTAAGTTGACTTCTTTAATTATACATAAAGTAAGTTGACTTCTCTAATCAAATATTTATCTCCTATTTAATTTGTTTGCTTGATATCCCAATTATCTTAAAATTATCTTCTTTCCTAGCTTGTATGAACAAAAACTATATCTATAAAATCCATCAATAAGTGCAAGTGAGGTAGTTGAAAAGTTAGAGGACGAATTTACATTA
>JBBMJZ010000019.1:10108015-10119966 GCA_037833815.1 Zingiber zerumbet
ACCAAAGTTGATGGCATCATGTTTCTTAAAGACAACTATGATAGACATTTTGATTCAATACATTATAAGTGACTATTGCAAAATGGAGAAAAAAATGACAGGAGATGACATGTATATTCAATTTCGTTAGACATAATATTTTGTTTCTACTGCAAGTTATTCAAAACTCAAAATATCATATGTAAAATTGGTTAGTTAGCTAATGAAGGATATAAAGATTGGCAAAATTTAAGTCAAAATCTAAAAAATCATGAAGTAAATAAGGATCATATTGATTGCATGACTAATTGGATTGAACTAGAAAGAAAGTTGTAGAAAAATAAGACTATTGGTGACAATATACATGTAGAAATTAACAAGGAGAAGGAACATTAGAGACACTTATTAAATAGAATAATCATTATTGTGCATCAGTTGGCCAAAAATAATTTGGCATTTTGAGAAGATTGTAAGAAAATTTATGCTAAAAACAATGATAATTTTGTGCAGATGATTGAAATGGTTGATAAGTTTGATCTAATAATAAAGAACAAAAGAAGTTCATTATACATATTTTGGTCTTAAAATTTGAAATGAGTTGATACAGATGTTAGCCATTGAAGTGAAAAAAATAATTATTTCCAAAATTAGAAAAGGCAAAGTATTACTCGGTTAAATTAGATTGTACTTCAGATATGAGTCATGAAGAATACATGTCTCTTATAATGCATTGCAAGATGATTTATCAGGCTCTGAAGTCATAGGAGAATATTAGATTATATTCTTGAAAGTGGATGATATATCAGGAGATGGTCTTTTTTCAAAACTAAAAAAAGTGTTGAGAAATCTTGAACTTGATGTTAGTGATATAAAAAGCCAAGGATATTACAATGGATCAAATATGATAGGGAACCACAATGATGTACAAAGAAGATTATTAGAAATAAACCCTAGAGCTTTCTACACTCCGTGTGGTTGTCATAGTCTTAACATGACATTATGTGATATGGTGAATTATTGTCCTAGAGCCATGTCTTTATTTGGAGTAATACAACACACATACACGTTATTCTCCACTTCTACCAAGCGATGGAAGATTTAATGATTAAACCATTATTACAAACTCGTTGGGAAAGTCGTATTGAAAGTGTGAAGCATATAAAAGAACAAGTTACAAAATAAGAGATGATTTACTTGACTTGGCATCCATAAGTAAAGATCCTAAAACGAGGAGTAAAGTCGAGTGTTTAGTAGCATATGAACTTGAGAATTTTGAATTTTTGGTTGGCTTGGTAATCTAGTATAAGTTGTTGCATTCAGTAAACATTGTGAGTAAGTTTCTTCAAGCTGAAAATATAGATATTGATGTTGCTATCAATCATATAAAAGGTCTCATGTTGAGTTTCGAAGAGTAAAGAGAATCTGGGTTTGATAAGACTATCAATGAAGCTAAATAAATGACAAGTGAATTGAAAATTTAAGCTGTATTCAAAGAAAAATGGATCATTTGAAGAAAAAAATAATTTAATAAAAACATTACTAATGAGGTAACACAATCAGTTGAGGAATCTTTCAAAGTTAACTATTTTCTTCTTTTAATTGACCATTCTTATTCTTCACTACAAACTCAGTTTAAATAATTTTTAAAATATGAAAAAACATTTAGGTTCTTATTCAACTTGGAGAAATTAAAACATGTTGATGATAACAATTTATTAAGATCTTGTGAAAATCTTTAATGTTGTTTGAGGTACAATGACACTTCTCATATTGATGAGCATGATTTATTTATAAAGTTGAAGATCTTGAAGTATTCTTTATCAACTGAAGAAAAAAATAATTGATGTGTTGAATTATGTAATGAAAATGGATGGTTGTTATCCCAATGCATATGTTGCTTATAAAATTTTGTTAATTATACCAGTCACAGTCACAAGTGAGGAAAGAAGTTTTTCAAGTTAAAATTGATTAAAAATTATCTTAAATCAATAATATTATAAGAAATATTGAATGGATTGCCTATGTTATCAATTGAGAAAAAAATTATCGAACATCCAATTATTCAAGCTTGATTAATATCTTTTCATCAAAGATAATAAGACGTGTGTTATTTAAGTGATTGTTGGTAATCTTTTACTTATGATTTAATTACATCACTTATACTTTGAATATTATGTCATTTAACTTATATATTGTACTTTATATTTTGTAGGTTTAATTGAAAAAAAATTATTGTTCGTTTTAAGGGACCCATTTTTAAAATTCGATTCAGGCCAAGAAAATCTTAGGTATGGCATTGCAAGTGACCCCGTGATATATTTCACATACGTTGATAATCGACTTCATGATCTATTATAAGGGTAATTTTGCATGCAGTACCATAGTTCGGGTAATTTTGCATGCAGTCCCCATTGGCAAACAAATCTTTACATGCAATCCCCATCTATGAAAAACTTTCTTTTCACTCCCCAGTCAAATTGCCCATGATAATTTTAGGTACAAAAAGTCCCAAAATCAGTATAAATCCTCTTAAATTTAGTATATTAAATTAGAATCTAGTATATTTTCTATCAAATTGAGTACGATTCTTTTTTCACCTCAAATATACTCGATTTTAGTTTAATGTTCTGAATTTAATAGGAATTATACTCATTTTTAGATTATTTGTACCGAAAAATATGAGGGTTAATTTCGATAGAAATTATACTCGATCCTAGTATAGAGTATTGGATTCTAGTGTAAAGTGTTGAATTTAACAGGAATTATACTTGTTTTTAGACTTTTTTATACCTAAAAAATAAGAGGGACAATTTTGATAGGAAATATACTCAATTTTAATATAAAGTGCTTACTTTAAGAAGAATTATACTTATTTTTGGACTTTTTGTATTCAATTTTAGACTTTTTTTATCCAAAAAATCTGAAGGGCAATTTAGGTAACAATATTTGCATAAGGGAGTTAAAACAAGTAATACTTTGCATGTAGGAAATGGAAATAAAATTTTTTAGATATGTAGATTACATGCAAAGTTAACATTGTGATTGGAAATTTTTCTCTAATTTATCTTTAAATTAAACGGCATTTTTATTGAACAATGACATTTTAAATTAGTAGGATGAAAAATTAAAGGTATGCTCTCAATTTAATTTGTTGATCTTAATTTATGTTTTAAAATTTGAATCCGAGTGCATAAATACATTAAAGAGATTTTTAAAAATATATTAATTTTAATTTAAATTGATTTGGAGTTCTCTACACAATCTTAAACAAAAATAACTAACCTACTGATAAAGAAGAGGAATATTTTAGGAATATGGTCCATGATTTAAATAATATTAAATAATATCGAAACTTGTTTACAAGGTTGAGTAAAATAATGTAAATTAAATAAAGTTACACAGAACAAAATAAAAGCACTTGTTAAAATTATAGACAAATATCATACATAAAACAATCATTCAATTTTAAAAACCTTTCTATTTTTTTTTAATGCGCTCTTTGGTAATAATATCTCTAAATCTAGTGAAAAATTACATTTCTCAAGGAATTTTGTATATTTTTCATCTAAATAATTAAATCCTTAAGATCTTTTTCCTAGTCCAATAAGTATAATTGGATTTCTCCAAACCTAAAAAATCACATGGTTAATTTGTGTGAATTTGAATTTTATTTCAGACTGCAAAAGAGAGAAAAAGGAAAGATTTGGACTGTTGCTTCCACTTGAAAGGTTAGAAAATAAATATACAAGGTCTCCAAAGTTCTATTTACCTTTTCAACATTTATTCTTCTCTATCTCTTTTCTTTTGATTGTTTTTGACTTTAATGAACCAAAGTTAGAAGAAGAATAATGATTTTCATTGGCAACAAAAATTATTACCTAATCTCTATTTGGGCTTATTAATTGAGATTGTATTTATGGAGACAAATATTATTTTTAATAACATCTTCTTGATAAATTTTATTAAAATTTAATAAATTGAGATTGTGGGTTATCAACATTAAGGTCTAGGTAGCGATATAAATGATCCAAGCCGCTCGTGAGCTATTCGAAGCTCGATTCGATAAAAGCTCGTTTGAACTCGTTTAATGAGGTTCGTTAAGATAAACAAACCAAGCTCAAGCTTCGCAATGCTCGGCTCGTTAGCTCGTGAACATGTTCGTTAAGCTCATGAATCAACTTTTAAATAAAAAAAATGATAGTTTTGATATTGAATTTCTAAATTTTACACTCTACTTATGAAAAATATTGATAAAATATATTAAATTTATTTATTAGAATAAAATTATAAATTTTAATAAGAATATTATAATTTTATATAAATATATAATTTAGTCTTTAAGGAATATTTAAATTTATAATCTATATTTATTAAGCTCGTTTAGGCTTGATAAAAGCTCGAATTAAGCTCGTGAGCCATGAATATGTTCGTTAAATAAGGCTCGAGCTTGACTCGATTATAAACGAGCAAAGCTCAAACATTCAAGAGTTCGGCTCGACTCGGCTCGATTACACCCCTAGATCTAGGCGATATTCTCCGCCTCTTCCTCCCCTTTCTCTCCTTTTCGTCTAAAAGTAAACACAACCTAAGATGGGATCCCCTTCTGCACGGCGATTGGATGCGTGTTTACTTTACTTTAACTTTGGTTAAGCGAAGAGGATTCGGTTCACCAACGAGTGGTGGGCTCGAGTTAGGTCGGTCTACCAAGCAATTAACTTAAGTTGCACGCAGTTTGAATTAATTTGATCGGTCAGAAGCTGAACCAAGCCAACATTTAGGACCTTCGACATTATTGACTAAAAGCTCTACTTTTCCCTGTTTATACCTATTATGCCAACCTCTCTACCACACAATTTACAACACCTGCTATTTTGTCTATTAATCTTTAAAAGAAAACATTTTTTTGCACGTACTTATCCCATCATATTATATTAGACAAAAGTTAAAAGGCGTCCCAACCTATACAAATTGTTAAAAGAACGCTACTTATTCTAGTAGCTACTAGGAAGTGGTCAAGTGGAAACTACTTTGAAACTGCTATAAGTTATTTAAAATTTAAAGTTTATGATTTAATTTGATTCATAGATTGTAATATGTAAATTATAAATCTTAAAACTTCAAACTATAAATACTACTATATCAAAATATTTTTTTTTACTATTAAAATTACTTTAAAATAATTATAAAAGCTACTAAATAACTACTATACTACTATGGAATAACATTTACATATTATAATAGCTAAGTGATATAATAGCGTTGGAAATAACCTTGTATCAATTAGGTAGTAAATTCTGTACATTAGTATAATTTTCAGTAGTTGCTATAATAATATTAGCATAAGAGGTATTATGCGGATAAAATATCTCATGGAATAATTTTTTTTGAATGTTTTTTAAAAAGGAAGTGCATTGGAGGTTTTGATGCATAACCAATATAAGTGTATTTAATAATGATGTAATTTTTGACTTGGATTTAGAATATAGAATAAAGCTTTTGTGATAGGAAAATTTGTAATTGTCAAATCTAGCTTTATTCATAGTATCTGGCAATTTTTTTTTACTATTTTTAGTAATTTTAATTTTTATAGTATTTTCAATATTTTTGATATTTATGAGTTAGGATTTATCTATATCAACATCCTATTTTATTAATTTTTTTTACTTAATAAGAATACTATATTAGAAATTCTTTTCTTTTACTTTTTTAGGTAGGAATATTCAAATATTATTAACAAAAAATTTTTTACACAGAAAATTTTCTTTGGTATTCTTCAGATGCTCTTCTGGTCTTTTTTTCTTTAATTTTCCTTCCTATTTTATCAGTAAAATAATAATTATTCTGTCGGTGTCAAATTTCTTTTCATGTTCATTTGGGACGCCTTCTGATTTTTGCATTATTATATCATTGTGGGATGCTCTGCTAAACGACTTTTCCCCCATAAAGTAACAAGTCCTTGCCGAATTGCATCAGCATCTGCTAATCAAGCGTTTCTCAGGACGGGAAGTTTCGTGGTAACTGGACAAAGGAGACGAGTTGACTGGAGAAATTGAAAGCAGAGATCGCTAGCTGTGTCGCTGTCCATACTCATGGAATTAGATTTCGCCTCGTCGCCTTGTATGACCATCAGGCACGCAGCCGCCGGCCGCCGACCGCTTGCTTGGACCGGTCTTTTTCCGATCCGAGCGCCGTCAACTCCTGCCCTCGATTGGACGGTGACCCAGTCAAGTCCAAACATCTGAATTAAATTATGCATGTCGCAGTGGACGAACTTGATCACGCATGCCGCCTTTGATCTCGTCTCCTCCCCTGCCTTCTTCCCTTTCGGCCTCTTTCACTGCGAAATGAATCCAAAGTCGATGCTCACCGAATCCTTGTCCATCCTCGCCCTGCTGTTCGTGTTGGCGGGAAGGAAGCCCGCGCTGGCTCAAACGCCGGTCATGGAGGACTGCGAGCCCAAGAGCTGCGGGGACGGCCGCAACATCACCTATCCCTTCTGGATCGAAAAAGAGCAGAAACCCTACTGTGGCTACTCTTCCTTCAAGGTCACCTGCAATAACAACAGCTACACCCCTGTGGTGACCTTTGCCGACCACGAGTTTTACGTCATCAACATCTTCTACGACAACCGATCGCTCATCCTCACTTCTGTCGAGTTCCTCGATCTGCAGTGCCCGTTGCCCTACACCAACCTCACCACCGACACTAATTTCTACCCGTTCAGCGTCAGCCCCCTCAACACGGAGATTTACTTCCTGCTCAATTGCTCCGATCATCGTAACCTCACCGGGCCCGAGGTAAGTCAGATAGATTGCGCTCCTAATTCCTACTTCGGCGGGGAGTATGACGGATCTATCAGCCAGCGAGATTTTGCTCACACCGGTTGTAGACTGTATATCGAGCCGGCGCAAAACTATTCTCGGGGTTACAGGTTCAACGAGGCTTTGGGCAACGGCTGGTTGCTCAGCTGGTCGGCGATCGACTGTGAGCCGTGCTTGCAGAGTGGCGGGAGGTGTGGCTTCAATGAAACCTTAACTACTACCTCGAAATTTATGTGTATTTGCGCCGACGGAGTTCATGATAATAGTTGCGGTAAGCATCGGACTCAGTACAACAGAGTTCTTTCTTATGGCTTTCATCCTCGATCATAATCAGTTCGTCTTGATGTGTAATTTCCTATTCACATCTTGCAGGAAGATCTCACAATCGGAGGCTGCAAATTGTAATAGGTAAGATCTCAATCCAAATTCCAATGATTGATACGCAACCTGCAGTCATCAATAGCCATAGATTAAAAAAAAAGAATAAAAACAGAGAGAAATTCACAAAACCAGAGAATCTAATGACTCAATTTATTCCAGAGATTCGTCTGTACTTTATCCATCTTCCTCTGCTCTGACATGCTCATGGTAAGCAGGTGTTTTGGGAGCAGCTGGTGTTTTATCTGCCCTGCTTTGCGGTTGTTTTCTGTACAAGAAGCACAAGAAGCGATCGGAATCTCTTATTCAAGATGCCATTTTTAAGCCGCATCTGAAGGATTCCGACATCAACAGTGCTCGTTTACAGACCCATCTCTTCTCGTACGACGAGCTTCTGCAGGCAACGAACCGCTTCAGTGCCGCAAATGAACTCGGCGATGGAGGCTTTTGCACCGTCTACAAAGGTTGCCATGATCTCTAAACTTGGAACTCGGTTGCCATTTTTGGTAAATTTGAAACTGACAGAACGATTTTCAGGCAAGCTTCAAGACGGACGCACCATCGCCGTCAAGCGGCTGTACGAGAACAACTGCCGGCGGCTGGAGCAGTTCGTGAACGAGATCGAGATCCTGTCGCGTCTGCGTCATCAGAACCTCGTCAGCCTCTACGGCTGCAGCTCGCCCCACAGCAAGGGATTGCTGCTGGTGTACGAGTTCGTGCCGAACGGCACCGTGGCGGATCACCTCCACGGGCACCGCGCCGCCGAGGGAATCCTCACCTGGCCGATGCGACTGAACATCGCCATCGAGGCCGCCGATGCTCTCGCCTACCTCCACGCCGTCAACCCGCCAATCATCCACCGCGACGTCAAGACCTGCAACATTCTGCTCGACAGCAACTTCCATGTCAAAGTCGCCGACTTCGGCCTCTCGAGGCTCTTCCCCAAGGACGTCACGCACGTCTCCACCGCTCCGCAGGGCACGCCGGGCTACATGGACCCCGAGTACCACCAATGCTACCAGCTCACCAACAAGAGCGACGTCTACAGCTTCGGAGTCGTGCTGGTCGAGCTCATATCGTCCAAGCCCGCCGTCGACATGGGGCGGAACCGGAGCGAGATCAACTTGTCGAGCATGGCGGTGACCAAGATCCAGAACGGCGACCTCGAGCAGCTGGTAGACGCTCGCCTGGGCTACCACTCCGATCAAGCCACGAGGAAGATGATGACCATGGCGGCCGAGGTGGCATTCAGGTGCCTGCAGACCGACGGAGACATGAGGCCATCCATAAAGGAAGTGCTCGATTCACTGAGAACGATAGAAATGGAGGGGCGCAGACTGGAGAAGAAGATCGGAGACGATGGTGCTGAATTACTGAAGAATGTGGCGCCGATGTCGCCTGATACGGTCACGAGCAATTGGCCCAGTAAATCTACGACACCGAGCACAAGTCAGTGAAGAACGATCAAAGGCAATTGTTTTGTGTTTATAAATTTAATTGTTTATGTGCAAGATGAGGACTTTCAGAGGTAAAATCTGATGTATGGATGCTAAATTATCTCTCCTCTGTTCTTAATTTGATAATTTTGATGGTAAAGAATAGCCTTTTGATTTTTCTTATCATCATTGAGTTGGCATAACTCGGCGGGCCTCTCAAGATTCTAGCAATCTTATTTTGATGTTGTCATCTTAAATCTCATTTGCAAGATCATAAAGATAAAAGAGAAAAGACAACTTACAAGATCAATGATAAGGTGATAAAGATGGACCCTAAAAGATAGGTCAAAACGGGAAAAATTGACTAACGAAATAATCAAAGTCAAGGAGTGGTTAACCTTCAAAGTCACCAACTAGGGCAGAGACACATCTGAACGGGTTATATAGATGATCGGCCCTCGAGTGGTCGGTCGATCGAGCCTCAGGGTGCAATAAACAGTGATAACCTAATCGACCGAGCCTTCTGATCGACTGATCGGACCTACAGACCGAGTGGACATATTGCGCCCTTGATGCTAACGAAAAGGCCAAATGAAGACTGAATCACTCATCATGTTCCGCTGGGCCGAGTGGGCGATCCTCTTGAGTGTTGGCCGATCGGCTAATTGTAACCTCCATGGCCCAATAGTTTCGTACTCTTTTTTAGAAGTTTGTGTCATAAAAGAATGAGGATATCCTACAAACAAATCGCGCTTTCGAAACTTCGAGACTATCAAATCACAGAGATTTGCAGGCTTATTTTAGGAAAGGTGTCAAAATCACTTTATGGTCTGTCCATTCTTAGGAATGCGTACATAAACACAGCAATGACACTATAACCTCATCTACAGGCGGAGGTAAGCGATGTCATATTTTTACATACGCACTTTGCTACAGTCTTTTCACTATTCCTCTCCACAACTCGATCACTGACTTGAACGTCGGGGGCCCCCACTCTGGCCCGACACTAATGCTCTCTATGTTATACAAGACAACATGGAGTCTTCCTTTGGTCAACAACTGCGATAAAGGTGGACCCCCCCCCACAAAAGGGTCAAAATAGAGAAGACAGACTGATGTGACGATCAAAGTCAAGAAAGAGTCAAAACACCAATAATAGTAGAGGCGTGCCCAAACTAGCCACATGGCTGGTCGGACGTGAGCGTCCTACCCGGTTAGACGTTGTGTCTCAACCCGGGACAAGCAGATCATCCTCATTGCTAAGCATTGAGTAACCCGACTTGCATCCTCAACCGACCAGGGTTGTGGGCTGATCGGACATGTAGTTCCTTTACGGCCAAGGAAGAGGCCAAGTGAATACTGTGTCATCGGCGGCAACCTATAGAGCTGAGCTGGTGGTCCTCTTGAGTGACGGTCGATCGGCCTAATGCGGACCTCATGTATCGGTCATGTCGTACTCTTTTGGAAGTTTGTTCTGTAAAAGATAAAGAATATTCTGCAAGTAAATCGCGTTTTAGAAGCTTTCAGCCTATCAAATCATAGAGATTTGCATGCTCGTTTGAGAAAAGATGTCAGAAGTACTTTATGACCTGTCCTTTCTTAAGAATGCTTTGGGAAACGTGTAAATTCTTTGAGATGCATGCATAAATATAACAGTGACACTATCAAAGGGGGTTTCCATTTACAAGTGAAGGTATGCAATGCTCTATATATTCACATAATCGCTGCTATAATTTTTTCCACTATTTTCTTGTACTGACTTGAGCGTCGGAGAGCTAATGCCGGGGACCCCTTCCCTAGCCTAACACTAACATTCTCTGTGTTGCAGGATAGTGCAGAATCTTTGTTTGTGTTGGGTCACTTTGGATGCTAGAGGGGGTGAATAGCTCGTCTCGCTCGTTTGCTTGCTTCGTAGATGTTGTAATGGAAAACTCGAAGCAAGCTCCTCCAATGCTAACAAGATGGATTTACTTGGTATCCACCTCAAACAAGGTGACTAATCCAAGGATCCAATCCTTTCTCACACATCCACTATCAAAGCACTCCTTAGAAACACTCCGAAGGTGAAGAAACCTCGTACAAACTCTCAATACAACAATAAGAAAAGAGAAGCAAATACAATAAAAATCTTACAAGATTTACACAAATGAAATCCTAGTTATCTTCTCTTCTTGCTTGGAAATGTCTCTTGACCTTGGAAGTGCAGCAACACTTGTCTCCAAGAAGCTTCAAGAACTAGTGGTGATGATCTGAGCTTGGAGAAGAGAGAAGAAGAAGAGATCTAATCAACAGTGCATGCCAAACCCTTTTATCAGGCTGATAACGACTAGTTTTTCAACCTTAAGTGACCTCTCTAATCGCTTAAGGGCTCTTAATCGATTAAGAACCTTTCTATTCAATCGCAAGAAATCCCATAAGCGATTAAGCCTTCCTGCTAAATCACTTACCAAACATTCTGTTTCCTCACAAAATGGAGCTTAATTGATTAGACTATTCGATTGAGCCCTGTAGAATCGCGTAAGGTAAGAATTCAACTCCCTTTTGTTTCTCACGATTTTGAGCCTTAAACGATTAAGCCAACAACTTAATCTCTTAACACACAGTGTAATCGATGAACTAAATCGATTACCAAACCCTAACTTCTAAATCTAAGTCTAGGGTTCCTTCACCCAATATTCAATCAACCTTGACCTGCTAAGACTTCTTCACCAAGTGTCCAGTCAATCCATTGATCTACTTAGACTTTTTTCCTTGTGCCAAGTGTCCAGCCAATCCTTTGACCCACTTGGACTTTTCTCCTTGTGCCAAGTCCAGTCAACCTTGACCCACTTGGACTTTCTATCTCGTGCCAAGTGCCTGATCCTCCATGACCCACTTGGACTTCCAAACACCAAGTCTTCGGCCAACCTTAATCCACCTGGATTTCTTCATGTTTGCTTCACTCACCAAGGCTTTTCATCACCTAGCTTTACTCACTTAGATTTTTGTTGGTACAATATCCCTGGGTCAAGGTTGACCAAGTTGACTAAGCCTGAGTTGACTCAAGTTTGAGTCTTGATGTTTGAGTTTCGATATTTGACAGCATATGGAGATTGTAGGTGCAATTGTCCAATTGGGGAGATTGTTGGTGCAATTCCCTTCTGGTCAAGGTTTGACTAGTTTGATGTGAAGAAGAATCAAGTAGGACAAGGTTGACCAGATATTTCATTGAAAAAGTCCTGGTGAGTGTAGCTAGGTAGTTGAAAAATCCTAGTGAGTGAAGCTTGTGAAAGTCCTGGTGAGTGAAGCCAGGCAGGTGAAAGCCTTGGTGAGTGAAGCGGGGCAGATGAAAAATCCT
>JBBMJZ010000019.1:10136807-10151637 GCA_037833815.1 Zingiber zerumbet
CCGCCAAGACTCATCCTTGGACTTTCCTCCTTTGCCAAGATCACACTTGGACTTTCCTTGTTGTACCTGTATCCTGCGCACTCACAATGCATATCAAATATAACAATAAACCTAACTTAAACCTTTGCCCAAATATCAAAACCTAGGGTCACTAGATTGCTCCAACATATTGTACAGAGCTGAACAACATATAGTGGAGTGGAAAAGCTTACGATCGAGAATGGAGAGAGGTGTTAAGCAAACCGGCGTCAGCTATGTGTTTGGTGGTAGTTTGGGGAGCTGTCAGTCAACTAGTGAACAAGCAAGCGACTGTAACGTGGGTTTAGCTTGCAGAGTCTTTGCTTTGCTTTCCTAGTAGGAACGCGAGGTCCAACGAACAACAACGGTAGAGAAGTAAGGAGAGAGAGAGAAAGAGAGCGAAGAAAATTTAAATTTGGTCAAATTTCTTCGCCGTTGTTTTGAATAAAAGGTGGAAGGGGTGAGAAAATAAAAGGAATGTTTTTTTACAATGAAATCGAGCTGGTAACACCGTGTATATGCATCTCTTACGGTCGCGCATAAAGCGTCGCCTAGTAGGATAAAAATTGCATAGAAAAAAGAAAAATTCTTAATATAAAAAATAATAACTGATAGATAAAAAGCTAGAGGATATAAAATTCAATTCTTATCTAACCCATTACCATCCCTAGTAAAAAAAATATTAATTCTAACACTCTTCTAACTGAGGCTAGCTCTGTCCGCTATTAGTCCTTCCCGCACCAGCTGCATTATTGATCATTTAATGAATATGAATATGAGTATAGGATAAATATTCGATATCCGATATATTATATGCTAGAAGAATATAAAATTTAATTTAAATTCGATTTATTACTATCCCTACCCGTAACTAACAACCTTCTAATCGAGACAAGCTCTATCAGCCATTAGTCCTGCATTATGAGTTAAACAGCTTTGTTTGTCATCGATCCGCTTTTAAATTCACCAAAGTGCGTCTTCGTCCACGACGCCCAACCGTACGTGAGCCTTTTCGAATGCCAACGAACAAAGCGAGCATTCCTGACGTTAACATCTCTTAACACAACCGCCATTCCATAGATTTGCAAATCCCTGCACCGCCGCCGTATAATCAGTCCACGTGTGCCTTTTCGAATCCCAACGTAGAAAGCACTCTGATCAGATGGAGTTCGGTCGTGGTGGAGCTGTGCCATTTCATTCCAACTTTTCCTAGTGTTTTTCCTCTACTCTGCTTTCCTCTGCTTCAGGGTTGTAATGGAAACGACGGAGCCCACCGCTGCCGCTCCCTCCACCTCCCGCTGCCTCATAACGTACAGTCGCAAGAGAAGAGGGAGGAAATCGAACCCTCACCCTACTCTTCTCCTTTCTCTGCCAGAAGAAAGCCATACAGGGCATTCTCTCGACGTCTCCGGAACACAATCCGCAGTTAAAATAGAACCTGTCACTCCCGAAAAGGTTCTGCCAAGACGTGCCCGGGAACAGGGCAATGAGACCACAGGAATCGGCCAGCAGAAGTTCTTTCTTCATACATACGCACGGAGAAGGGAAAAAAGGCCTGCAGACAACGATGAGGACGATGGTAATCTCACAGTTGAAGATAGTTTGAGTTACTGAATGTGTCTCTCTATTAGCAACTTGAAAACAGCTACCTAGTGACATAAAAAAGAATGAAACTTTTAATGTATTTTCTTCTCAAACATGGATCATATCACTAGGTACGATGAAGAACATTGTATCTTATTAACAAAAGAAACTCTTTCACTCTATATCAGACAAGGGGAGTGGCGGAAACTCACGAGCAGAGGTACAACGTCTCCGTGCTCGCGTACATTCCTTCATTGCACGTATGCAAGGGATCCAAGGTACTCTGCTTCCTTTTGTACATGTAATTCTAACAAATAATTCAAGTCATGCTAGAAAATCAAAAGGACTAAATAGAGCTTGTCAGACCATGTGAAGGGAAATGAATAAAATGGAAAAAGGGTTGCCCTGTTTTTACTGGAGTACATGTTCAAATTGTATTTGTTTATTGTATGGTACACAATGATAGAAGATATATGATAGGTGAAGATCAAGCTATAGGACTCTTGAACTGTGCACTAAACATACTTGTGTTGTGCTATATACTGATCTGATGCTGATGAGATATGTTTATGCGCTTGCTATTTTACCCTACATAAGGATAAATATCTCACTTGGGATAGTTTGCATTGTAGAATTCATGGCATATGCACACGTAAACATCTAGTCTCATTGCGAAACAACATAATCAAGGAAATAAACAATCATAATAACAATAACAAGTTTTCTATCGACAAGAGGGAATATATGTAAAGAGATTCATTTAGTATGCAATGTAATGACCACAACTATAGGTATCCTAAGAATAATAACAAGTGAAACATAATAAGAGTTAAATTAAAGAAGTAAAAGGAAAATGGAAATCTGTAGAAGCTTGATGAAATACCTCTGATCAACTCTAGTGGCTCTACTCAATCTCTAGTCGAATATATGATTAAATGAAATCAATTGGTGGTAACACAAGTTACCAATAACCAATCTACGCTGGACTCACTGAATTTTTGTTGGTTTATCTCTTTCATCTCTTAATATAATTCTATTCTCAAGCTTGAATGACTCAACTCAATTTGGGCCATGACCTCCTACCACATAAAGTCTCATCTAATACATGGCCCTTAGCCATATACACACACATTTACACACACACACACACACACATATTTATATACACACACAATCTTATTGAATTTTAGTAAATTCTTAATTTAATTCATTGTTTGGGGACTAAACCAAGGGTTTTGTCAAATTAAGATACATTAGTTGCATAGGACATTTCCTTTTATATCCAAAGTTATATATCATATCAACAATAATCAACAAAATAAAGGTAGCACAAGTATTGACACTCATATGACTTCTAAAGCTATTAAAAAGAATCTACCAGTCAAATATAACATTTATTGTTACATTTTCATATTAACGCATAGTACTCAATTTTGTCTTTAAATTAATGCCTGTTGGTGATCCAAAAGTAATTTTTTGGAATTTCGAAGAGGAAGATGCAACTTGGATTAGGTTATAGTGCAGCTTGTCAAACGTATTGAGTCATATGGAATTTACCCATGTGGAACAATATAAAGATATCAAGCAAAAGTATCTACTTTCTAAATATGACATCTCATACAACAATATAATGTTATTACCAAGTATCTATCTACTAAACATGGAATAGCATTCAATAATACAATGATTTGAATTTGTCCGCTAAATATGACAACTCTTGTGAAAAGGTACGAAAACTCATTTATTATGCATCAACATAACATATCTCATGCTCATGTTCTCATTAACATAACGTATACCCGTTCTCTCATTGGTGGTTCCCTCATCCTTGATCTCGGACGAGATCATATATCTTTGTTAAATCAGTTAAATCTCTAGTTCTTTAGAGCAGAACTTATTCTTTATCTTTGTTTTGTCCCAACTTATAAAATCATGCACAAAAGAAAAACTTAAGCAATTAGAGGGTTATGAAATTTGAAGTAGGGCCTTAATACATGCCACAAACTCTTTAATGATCCTAAATGCAAAATAGTCTCTTCACCAATATTAAAATTTTTTATATATTTACCAAAACATCTTGCTAATTAGAAGAGGCATCAAAATACATAACCATGGTAAAACCTTACGATTATAAAGGTGTTGCCTACATTGAGCTTGCTCTAGAATCCATAGTTTTTACAATGTAGAACCAACTATTTTTTTTTTTATTGTACAACCCTTTTAATGGACAATCCAGAATATAACCCAAGATTACATAGTCCCTCATGATCTCTCAATTTCAAATATCTTCAACTCTTCAATGTTCTCCTTGGCCTTTAGTCTATCTCGCTAAGCCTTTAATCCCTTGGATGTACCAAACCCTCTATGTTTTCCCTATGCCATCATTCACTTTGCCTTTGGGTTCACCTTGTTTTGCTCCTCCAAACCATTGAACCAACAATCAATCTATTGATGCGAGTCTTGCCAAGTTCCTAGTCAGACTTGACCTTGACCTCTTGGACTTCCCATCAACCTGCATAGCTCTAATATTGACCACTTAAACCTCTTGTCAATTTGTTTAACGTGCACAATCAACACACATATTAAAGAGACCCTAAACCCTTTTCCAACTAGATCAAAACAACCTTGTCGAACTCAACTGCTTAAGGGAATGAGACTCCACTTATTCTTCTTGAGCTATCAAGAATTTGGTGCATTTCCTAAATTTCACTAGCCTACCCCTTTTTATGAGGTAAGCCTTTATAATAACCAGATATGAGGCACTAAATGAAACCAACAAAACGCCACTATAATGGAGCAAACACATGAGCTAGATTTGCCTCTAAATCAAGAAAACTAATGGAATAGATATCCTCTACCCAATCACAATATCTAAATCTTGCTCACTTCCCATATTTTATTTCATTTGTTCTATGCAAGTTTCCTCCAATGTCACTAAAAAATCTCTAGAAAACCATTACAATCTAATACAAATTGATTGCTTCTACATTTCATCTTGAAGCAAATAAACTCTCAAGTAAATAAACAATGAATATAGTGAATAAAATTCTTTCCCTGACCCTATAAAAAAAGAATCTAACCCTAGGTGAGAAGAATCTTACTGAAGAGAGCTTTTAAGCCAACAAAAATTTTTGTTTTTGCTTCCAAGTTCTCTTAGTGCTTTCTTTGGCACTTGAGAGAATAATAGGAAGAATATAAGTATTTTTGTGTGACCATTCTATGCTAATGCTAAAAAAACCACCAACAGAATCTTTAAAGCATGACTTAACTACCTATCTAGGAACTTATGTCGATCAATATACAAAATATGATAGTTGGATAACTTAACATTCAATTATGGGTTAATTTGGGTGATATATATATATATTGGCACACTTCTAAATAGGGTCTCGTAATCTGGTTTGAATCCAGTCTTTTCTAAGACTAATCACCTCTTAAGTGACTTAAAGTTGCTTTTTGCTTGGCTCATAGGGGTCCCTAACACAATCTCTCAATATAAACTTATTCAAGAAAAATTAAATGAACACCCATAATTTTTTATTTAATGAAAGAAAGAATAGAGAAATTTAGTACATGTAACACTGCTAGACCATTATTTTTTTTACAGGTGATAGGAAATTTTCTCAGTGGAAAGGATCTGTCATGGATTCTGTGGTTGGTGCATTCCTTACTCAAAATGTGTCTGATACTAGCTCAAGGTCAGATAGAAACAGTTCAAAATTTTGAACTTTATCTATAATCCATTCTTATGTGATTTTATACTTAGATGTGTTACATTGTTGATTCTTTTGTCATACAGCTTTGCTTTTATGTCACTTGTTGCCAAATTTCCTTTGAAAGCAAATGATACAGAATATATTACTATAGAACCAAAGATAGGAATAAATGATGGAATGAGTGGATATTGGGACAAGTTAAGGGAGGAAGCCTATTTAAATGGCTATAAAGTTCAGAGAACTGATGAGAATAGAGACTCAGTCGACTGGGAAGCAGTGAGATGTACAACCGCAAATGAAATTTCAAATGTCATTAAACAACGAGGACAACATAGGAGGTTGGCTATAAGAATAAAGGTATTACTAAACACAGTTTGGGTCATCATTTGTCATGGGATATAATAACATGATTATGCTACATTGAGCCAATGAAATCAGCTTAGACTTTATTTTTGACTTTTATCTGAATGCATCTTATTATGTAGGACTTTCTCGATCGTATTGTCAGACACCATGGACATCTTGACCTTGAGTGGCTGAGATATGTTGCCCCAGACAAAGCAAAGTATGTTTGCTTGCATATCTCCTCCTTCGAGCCCATTTTTATTTTATAATTCTCAACGGTCTTAACATAAAAAATATAATTATGGTAGCTTATGCTGGGTGAAGACAAACAATCCAATGCTAAGTACTAATACTCTTTGGTGAACATTATAAACTTGCCTCTATATAATGTCATTTTCAGGGAATTCCTCCTAAGCATTAGAGGACTAGGACAAAAAAGCGTTGAATGTATTGGACTTTTAGCTCTTAATCATTTGGCATTTCCGGTGAGCATTTATTTTATGAATTTCCTTATTAACTTTACTTATCAAATTTATTTTGATTCCTAGCTTTTGATTAGGTTGACACTAATGTGGATCGCATAAGTACGAGGCTTGGATGGATTTGTCCACTCCCTGATGACAATTTAAAGCAGTAAGCATCTCAAACTCAAGATGTTTCTTCTTCAAACAATTACAATGAAATTGATTTTGCCTCTTGTCTGTCATTTTATCTATTGAAGTTTTCCAAAGCCAAATAGCATCCAAAAGTGTCTTTGGAGTTATCTTTGTGAACTCGATCAACAAACACTGTAAGTCATAACAATCTACTTCCATTCAAAAAATTTTGTTACTTAACCAGGAAATAAGTTCATAATAAAATTAAAACTTATTATGATGTGAAAGTATGTATGTTTAAGCTGATTGTGCCTATCATGTCACTTTCTTTATAGGTACGAGTTACATTATCAAATGATTACTTTTGGCAAGGTATGCTCATATGTCCACTGCTATACTTTTATGAACACAGTTATATTTGTCAAACTGGGAACACTAATTTCAATACACTACGCTGAGGTCCTTGCACAACATAATGCAGGTATTTTGTACAAAAAGAAATCCAAATTGTTCTGTATGCCCAATGAAAGAAGAGTGCAAGTATTTTGAAAGTGCTAGGTGCGTTTAATGACCTTCTGAACTAAGAAATAGTGTTATGAATAATTAGAAGGATTATAGCCATGCCATCAAGGTGCAATGCATGTTGAGTTTTCTAATCAATTGTCCACCACATATTGAAAGTTTAGATTTTTCGTAAAGCAGTGGAATTTTTTTTACAAAATATAACTGCATCTCTTCACACATAGTTACTATGATTATTGTTCCTCACATTACCTGCAAATAATTTGTGGAAACATACATTTCTCTCACTTGTTATTCTCATTTTCTCACCACCACCACCCCCCCAACACACACACATTATGTGTCCCTTTTGTAACTAGACAAGTAGAAGCCTCTTTCATGTTTGTTCTTGGATAAACAATTGAAGGGGAAAGGATAATTTTTTGTTATTATTACATTGAACAGTGGAGGAAATGCTCTTCCACAAGCATCAAGAAAAGGTTCACATAGCTCAACTGTTTGCGCTATTGAAGAAAATGACATTGAAGACAATTTCCATGAAGCTTTATATGAGCATTATGTGTGAGTATCTCTACTGCTTTCTGATATAAGTTTAACATACTCATTTCAAGCAGGCAAAGAATTCAAGGCAATTTGTCTAAAACCATTAGTTCGGATAAAAGTAGGTTTACTTCTATTTATTTGAGATGGTTTTTTGCACCATTTGGTGGATAGGCAGGTGGGTTTGAAATCATTGAAACCCATTTATATTTATTCCCCTAAATATGTTCATTTTATTTTTTTATTTCTTACAAGTCATTATAGTTAAATTAGTCTCTAATTCATTGATGTGTAAGCTTAACAATGTTTTGCTTAACTGCAGCTACGAGCTTCCTGATCTGCATCCTCTCTTAGAAGCGGTGAACTGATTGATTTATGATCAAAAATTTTCTTTCTTAGATGATGGTTATCAAATCATGTTACTTAACAGTTATAAAAAATGCAGTTAGATCCAAGAGAACCCAATGACCCATGTCCCTATCTTCTTAATGTAACATTACCAGGCAAGTAAAAGTTCCAGTTTGGAGAACATGAATTTTAATCCATGTAATTGATTAATGATTTATGATGCAACTTGTGAGATGACAGAAACATGCAGCGAAATTAAGGAAAACTACAAACAATGTGGTTCTAATCATGAAGAGCAGGGTCCGATTGGCAAAGGCTCTTTTTTGGTATTACTTT
Source organism: Zingiber zerumbet (assembly GCA_037833815.1). Classification (NCBI taxonomy): domain Eukaryota; kingdom Viridiplantae; phylum Streptophyta; class Magnoliopsida; order Zingiberales; family Zingiberaceae; genus Zingiber; species Zingiber zerumbet. The sequence continues at coordinate 10,144,813 of JBBMJZ010000019.1, forward strand.
CAACTTTCAATGAGTCCATATTGAAGAATTGTTTGCATTATTTTCTGCCATCAATATAAAACTGAGCAGGGTGAGTATTCAGTTCCTATTATCTCGGGTGAATATACAATCTAGTAGTGAATCCTTTCCTGCTAATTGTGAATGATCATTATTGAAGAGTGATCGGTTTATAAATAATTCAATTAGGAATAGGGAACCCTACGTTCATTTCCGAAGGTATCACATAGTTCAATAATATCTTTCTTAAGCCAAGATATCTAAGCATATAGACAATCAATAGAGACTCAATGGCAGCGTAATATCTCTATAATACTCTAATGCATATACAATTGCTGATTTGCATTAGTAATTATACATCGTTCTAAAAAATTCATGGATTCACCCTTCAAAATTTGCAGATACCAGTCCGAACAGCAATGAAAGGAAGATTTCCTCTCAATGGAACATACTTTCAAGTAAATGAGGCAAGAGTATATGATTTGTTACAATTGTATGATTTGTTTGCCGGTACACATATATATGCAGCTCAAATTCACTGATAAGCACACAAACTCTCCCTTCTATATTTTGATTATAACCTACAAAACTACAGGTATTTGCAGATGATCAAACTAGTTACAGTCCAATAGATGTTCATTGGAAATTGATATGCAATTTGCCAAAGAGAATCCTTCACATAGGTAGCAGCACAATGGCATTGTTGAAAGGTATTAGTTGAACAATAATGCATTGCGTCACAATTTGATTTTGTGACGCTCAAGTTTCTGATATTGGGTATCTTTTCCCATAGAGAAATCAATAGGGAATATCATAGCATGCTTCAACACAGGTATGTTATACATCTGACTTTGCTTGTGTAGTTACGTTTACTAACTGTAGTTGTATCTATCAATGTGCTTGGTAGGATGCGAAAGCTATAATGACAAAAAGACATAATTTTAGAGTGACTTTGTTGACTAGTTCAGTTTGCTACTGAGAGAGAACTCATGTTTCTCTTGATTTCAATTAACTATGGCAGAATTGTGTGGTTTTATCTAATCATGTACAATTTGTGAAAATTAAATAGCACACTTGACTATAAAGGCTTAAATTTAAAGATAGTGAATATTTTTTTCAGGATTTAAAGCTCCTTGAATGCTTTCTGGAGGGTCCTTGATAGTGATTGGAAAATGCCATCGCAATTCATATTCATAAAATTTACTCTAGGTGATATCTATTAGTTTATCATATAATGACATAGTGCCTCCTCCTATATCTTGTTTAAGATGATCAGTTAATCTTTGTTCCATCATCGAATGATGCAACTAATTGGTTTATCAACTGAGTACGGATCATAAAATTTTCTTCTTTTAACTAATCCTGTTAGTTTTGACTATACCTTAGTACATAAAATCTCAAACAATAGCTTCCAGAGTAGAAGTTAGTCACATGACTTGCTAATATGCTAAACCATTCGTTTGGGTTAAGGATTTGGTGAAGATATCGATAAATGGAGATATAGGAGACAAATAGTTGTCGATTCACCATATATTCGTGAACAAATTGGAAATTAATTTCCACATATTTTGTGCAAACACGACAGAAACGATATGTCGCTTCAATATTGTCATACTAAATTTTAGGTGTATTAACAGAGCACAAATGTTTCTGAATGAGTAGAGATTGAACCAATGGACATTGCATTAGCAATAGGTTTGTATTTTGGCTTTATTGCTAGATTGAGACAAAGTAGGTTGCTTTTAAAATGTGACTTTGTTCAAGAAATATTGTGTACACATAGCAATAGGCATGCAACTTGTGTGACAAGTAGCGAAATAAAAGAACTATGTAGAACAATGCCTTTCAGGTAGCTAAGAATGTTTGTTGGTGGTGCATGTTTAACTTAGAAAGAATAAGTGATGACAAAGACAATATTAGGTCATGTGATGAGGTAGAGGATAGAGTCCAATCGCGATATAGTAGGGGATAGAGTCTAATGGCATAGAAGGATTCATATAGCCGACCTTATCTAGTGGGATAAGGCTTGGTTGTTGTTGTCTCATACATATATAGAGAGTACCTATACCTAATCAAATCCGGTCAACCATATCCCTATATTTTCTATTTTTATTTATAGAATTTGTAACACTTATAATAATAGGTAAAGAACAATAGAAGAAGGGAAATTGTTAGCTAGTCAAGAGCTTCTGATCTTCTCTTGATAAAAAGACCTGCTGCAAAGCTTGATTGAGAATTGTTTTCATCATATTCTCCATCTTCAATCTCTTATTCCACCGATTCTTCTCCCTTGGTTTAATGTTAAGCTCCAGTAGCTGCTCTTCCTTTAGCTTCTTCAAAATCTCCAGCTCTAGCTATAAAAATTGATTTGACTTGTCCAAAAGAATTGCTTCCAGTGTCTTACCTTTGTTACCAAAAGTGGAGGGTATGGTTCCAGTCTCTTATCGCAAATGCAAACTATTTATGAACACCATTGTAATCTATTTAAAAATTTAGTAAACTTGAGTCAGGTTCATAGCATTGAGGAGTTTAAGCTTTGATGCTCCTCATTTCAAGCATTGGTAGTCTCTCTATTTATATAACTGTCTCTGTGAGGAAACAGGTGAAGAGATATTTATGTTGTATGGAAGAGTTAATGTAAGAAATTTTTAACTTTGCATTTGGGCTATATGTTGATGTAAGGAATGACAAAATTTGGAAGTTGATGGCATGCAGGATTTATATGCACCAGGGGTTTCGACAGGAGAACAAGATATCCGAAGCCAATTTGTGAAAGATTGCGGAGCATGGGACGAGAAGCAAGCATCAAAAATCCCGGAAGGCGCGGAAGAAGAGCAAATGATGAGCCACTCTAGCTACCTCGCTCAATCTGTATGGTGAAGCAGTGGTATATATATGGTTCAATCTGCAGCAAGCTCATGTTTCCATTACGAGATTAGAGCTTGCTTGATTTGATACATACAAACAAGTAAATGAACTTGTTTTTTTTTAAAGAAGGAAATTATCACCAAAAAAAATAAAGAAAAATAGCATGTTCCTGTTAATACTGGTAGCAAAGGGTATGGAGAGATGGCGGGCTGGTGAAGATGGTTGAATGGTTGACTGGAGCAAGATTTTTTCCTTATTGGAATGACTTGTGGTCCTGTGCACATGCCGAAGGGTTAACTGGAGCAAGATTTTTCCCTTATTGGAATGACTTGTGATCCTGCGCACATGCAGACGATCCAATAGAGGCTTAATGACTAAAAATTAGGGAAGGGAATTCCTGGTGAGGTCATCCGACGTTTAAATCAGTACAATTTCGGATCAAGGAATGAAGAATCGTAGAGAAAAGTGTTCGCGTGAGAAATAAAGCTCAGATGATGCAAATTGCATACTTTATCAACGGAGAGAATCCCTTTATATACCACCTTTTATAACTTCAGTGATCATGAGGTGGCATCGTGTGTAGGAGTTTGTTAGTTTGTTACATAATGAGTATTTGAGGAATCTGTCATCTATTTACATATGTATCTCTTTTGTCGTTTATGGCTTAGTATTTTGATGAAGTCGTTGAAGGAATATGCTGTCATAAATGGTCGACCAATGGGAAACAAAATAAGCTCCGAAGGAAGTCTCCAAGGAATATTTTCCGACAATTCTGACAGACTGTTAAAATGTTGTTTGTTGCTTGTCTACTGAATATATCTCGGTCGGCTGACAAGGCCGACCACCCTTATACCTATTTTGTATTAAGCCGCTTTATCATGCATCGAATGCTATCATAAGTCCGATCAAGAATCCATATGATACATTAAGTATGGTAGAAATCTGTTTAAGAAACACTCAAAGTAAACTCTGTGCATTAAAGATCCATTTGGAAGTAGATAGGCAACTATATTTCTTAATTCCTACCGGCTTTATGGTCGATTGTGCGTGAAGAGCCTGGCCGGCCTTTTATCTGGTTAGGCATATACGGACAGATTTATGAGACTATAGACCTTGAGCCTGGCCAACTTGTCATTTAGCCGAGTATACATGGAGAGATTTATAAGATCAAGTGTCTCAAGTCTGGTCGGTCTTTTGTCCGGTCGGATGCATATAGATTTATGAGATCAAGTACTTTAGGCCTGGCGGTATTTCATCCGACAAGGTGCACCTAGAGATTTATGAGGCTAAGTGCTTTAGGCCTGGTCGACACTTTATCCGCCTGGGCGCACAAGCCCGACCGGTATTTTATCCAGTCCGGTGCACCTAGAGATTTATGAGGCTAAGTACTTTAAGCCCAACCGATACTTTATCCGGTCGAGCGCACATAGATATATGAGGCTAAGTGCTTTAGGCACAGCCGGTATTTCATCCAGCCGGGTGCACCTAGAAATCTATGAGGCTAAGAGCTTTAAGTCCAGTCAGTACTTTATCCGACAGGGCACACATAGATATATGAGGTAAGTGTTTTAGGCCCGGCCGACATTTCATCCAGCCGGATGCACCTAGAGATTTATAAGGCTAAGTGTTTTAGGCCTGACTGGTACTTTATCCAGCCGGGCGCATATAGATACGAGGCTAAGTGTTTTAGGTCCGACCGGTATTTCATCTAGCCGGGTGCACCTAGAGATTTATGAGGCTAAGTACTTTAAGCCCAGCTGGTACTTTATCCGGTCGAGCGCACATAGATATATGAGGCTAAGTGCTTTAGACCCGGCCGGTATTTCATTCAGCCGGGTGCACCTAGAGATTTATGAGGCTAAGTGCTTTAAACTCGGTCGGTACTTCATTCAGCTGGGCGTACATCGATCGAGCTAGAACTTAAAACCTTGATACGGGTTGGGCCACGAAACTAGATGGGAAATACTCTCCTATCTCGACTTTGACTGTCATGTCACCCTGACTTTGACTGCCAAGTTACCTTGACCTTGACTGCCAGATCATCTCCTGGATTCGCTTATTATAACTCGTATCGCTAGCCTCCCCTTCAAGTCTAGTTGAAGGAGGCGTAGCCGACTGACTAGACCTAAGTCCTATTTTTGTCCGCTCACCCTTGTTTTTAGAGTTGTCCAACCATTCGTGCTCTTGTTCGCACCTCCAAGCACTTAGCGATTTTTTCAAAAACTGTATGTTGGTAACTACCTATTCAAAAGGAAAGGTACCAAGGGCGCACGAAGAAGCCTTCTGGTAGAGAAATGATTTGATTGTCATGCCTATTATAAATACCTATTTATGGATAAATGCCACGTAGCATCATTCTTCATTTCTCGAAGCGGCCTCTGATGTACGATACTTCGCACTACTCAATGGCACACTTTTCCCTACACATCAATGACTCTCCAAGCGCATATCATTTTGATCAAACGACCGCCATTAGATTACTCTTTATAAAAATCCTAAACAGTCGACTCTCTCAACGCTTTGTACTTCATTTTCTATGATTTCTTTTTTGGCAAACCTTCTTCCCCAATATTTTGCTCTCTCACACCTTAAGTGATCCAGTGAGTCATTCTTTCTTCCTTTTTCTTACACTTTCTTATAGCTCAAGAATTCTTTGCCCCTTGGTATACCTTCACTGGTTCAAATTTTAATGATTCTAACAGAAATTTCTTCTATTCTAGATAAGTCATTTCCGATAGCTATCGTATCATCCTTCCTTTACAGGCGATCGTCCTCATCATCATCCTCCTCCTAATCATATCACTTTCTTTTCTGACCAGTTAGTAGTCGGTCTTCATTTTCTTATTCACCCCTTTTATCGAAAGTAAGTCAATACTTCCATCTTCCTTTACAACAGTTTGTTCCGAACGCCTTTCAGTATATGTGTGGAATATTTATGTTATTCTGTCTGTTTGGCATCCCTCCTACTCCCCGTAATCTCTATCTATTCTCCTACCCTAAGAAATCAGAACCTGGGGCCTTTCTTTTCCAGTCTTGACCAAAGATAGTCTTCCTTGAGGACATACCGTCCTCAAACAAAGGCTAGAAATCTTTTTTTTCTTCATAGAAATGTCTGATCCTGCCACTTTGGCTACCGAATGACAATCCTCTTTTCCTCCTCTCCGTGACCTTGAAAACTTTAAGCAAGATTCTATCTATATTTCTTACCTTCCTAAATTGAATAATCAACGTTTTAGAATTCATAAGTGGCTACACGAAGGCTTTCTATATCTGTTTGGTTTAAGCCTCATTTAAAAGAAACTATCTAGTTCTTTTGGTAAGTTTTGGTAATTTGATCCTTATGTTATTGCTAACTATGATGTTCTTTTATTTTGTACAGTGGACGCTATTCTAAAATCTTTAGTCGATGAAGAAATCGACCTAAACATGGAAAAGCTTCGCATCAAGGAGCAAGAACTATTGGTCAAACAAGATCTTCCCTTGACCGTCCTATTCAGGGAGACTTTCGAAAGTCATGCAGCCAAGTCCATCGTGGCTACCGCTTCTGGAGAGCTACCTCCTGACCCACTTCCCACATCGGAGGGCCCTCCTTTGGAGAAGGAGACTTCTATGAAGCACAAATGCAAAGGGCAAAAGATTATCCTTGCCCTTACTCCAAAGTGACGAGCATCCTCTTTGGAAACATCGTCTCTAGCTACCTCCATCATCCACCCTAGAAGAACTCGTCCTGGAGGAGACACAATCTTTTGAACGGACCCTATCCCTTCCTCCCTCCGCTAGTCCTACACAGGGAGCTACTCTGACACAAGAGGATCTTTCCCAACTAGGCAGCTTCTCATAACCAACCATCTTTATGTCACCCCGAGAAAATATCACCACTACTATGTTGGGTTTTTCGGGCCGCGAAAACCGCTTTTTCGCGTCGCGGAAACCCCGAAACTCCCTAGCCAACGGATCCGT
>JBBMJZ010000019.1:10151737-10179954 GCA_037833815.1 Zingiber zerumbet
ACTTCTCAAGAAATACTAAGTAATCGATTACGACTTAAGACTTCAATAGAGAGTATGAAATGGTTAGCTATGCAAGGATGTGCATTTAGAGGTCATGATGAATCTATCCATTCTACTAATCGTGGAAATTTCATTGAATTGGTTAAGTTGCAAGCAAAAGTGAATGAAGAAATTGCTTCAGTTGTCTTAGAAAATGCTCCTCAAAATGCCAAGTATACATCTTCCAAGATTCAGAAAGAATTATTGCATATTTTTGCTAATAAAGTCCGAAATATGATTCGTGAAGAAGTGGGGGATGCCAAGTTCTGTATTCTTGTTGATGAAGCTCTTGATGAATCTAATAAGGAACAGATGGCCATCATTTTGAGATATATGGACTGCAAGGGCATTGTTCGAGAACGTTATTTTGAAGTTGTTAGTGTGATCGACACAAATGCATTAACGCTTAAAAAAGAAATATGTAATGTGCTTTCTCGTTACAATCTTTTGGTTGAAAATTTACGAGGTCAAGGATATGATGGAGCTAGTAATATGAGGGGTGAATGGAATGGATTACAAGCCTTATTTCGCAAAGATTGTCCGTATGCCTATTATATGCATTGTTTTGCCCACCGCTTGCAACTTGCTTTAGTTGCAGTATCGAAAGAAGTGCATGAGGTATGGTTATTCTTTTCAAAATTGAGTTCCATTATTAATTTTTTTGGCTCTTCTTTCAAACGTCAATGTGAGTTAAAATCTATTCGAGAAGATGAAATCACTGATATGATAGCTTCGGGAGAACTTAAAACTGGCACAGGGGCTAATCAAATTCGTACTTTACAACGAGCTGGAGCTACTCGTTGGAGCTCTCATTTTGCTTCTGTTAATAATTTAATTGATATGTATGGTGCAACTTGTATACTTCTTGAAAGAATGATTGATAATGGACTCAATAGTAGTATACGTGGAGAAGCTAAAAGCATTTACAAAGAGATGATGTCATTTGAATTTGTGTTTATCTTGCACCTGATGAATGAAGTTTTGGGAATCTCTAATATTCTTTGTCAAGCATTGCAAATGAAATCTCAAGACATATTAAATGCAATCAATTTGGTCTCATCAACCAAGACTCTTCTTCAAAAGTTACGAGAAGTTGGATGGGAGAAACTTTTGGAAAGTGTAATGAAGTTTTGTGAAAGGTATAGATTTATTTATTTATTTAACTATTTATTTTTCACTTTTACATGAAATTTGTTATATGATGATAATATTTCTTTTCTTTTTTTTGAAAGGCATCACATTGAAATGCCCAATATGAGTGCTCGATATTTGGAAGGAACAAGACGTTCTTGTCAACAAAAGAATTATATCACTGTTGAGCATTATTATCACATTAACATATTCAATGTTGTGATAGATTTTCAATTGATGGAGTTGAATAATAGATTCACTGAACAAGCAATGCAACTCCTAACTCTCAGCTTAGCCTTGAATCCTATTGATGGGTTCAAATCATTCAATATTGAGGATATTTATACTCTTGCTCAAACTTTTCTATCCTCAAGATTTTACTCGAATTGAGTTAGATGCTTTGAGAAGACAGTTGGAGCACTATGAGTATGCAGTGGTTCGTCATGCAGATTTTCAGAATATTGCTTCTCTTTCTCAGTTATGTCAAGTATTGGTTGAAACTAGAAAATCAGATCACTTCTTTTTGGTTGATAGATTAATTCGCTTAGTGTTGACTCTTCCAGTTTCGACAGCAACTACAGAGAGAGCATTTTCAGCAATGAATCTTGTGAAGACATCACTTCGTAATAAGATGGATGATGATTTCCTTGCAGATTGTTTGGTTGTTTACATTGAGCGAGAGTTTGCCAATTCAATAGATGTCGAATCCATAATAGATGAGTTTGATGAGAAGTCTCGTAGAGTAAAGCATAGTATCAATGAACTTGATTGATTGTTCTGATGCCTTGTAAAATTATTATTTTATACTCTTTTAATCTGTTTTGTTTTTTGAATTATTTGTTTTTATATCTTGTTAAAATATTATCATTATTATATGAAAGACATGCTATATAATATAATAATATTTTTTTTTTATAATGATGAATTGTTTTAAATTTAGCCCCCCATAAAATAAAATCCTGGTTTCGCCCCTGATTCTGATCCTCGTTTATATCTATTATTTTAATTTCTTACAATTAAAGACATCTGGCATTATTTTTTTTTAAAAAAAAAAATGGTACTATTGTGACCCTACGCTATTACAAAGGAGTTTAACATAAATCTAAATTAGCAAGTACGTAGATATCTGACATTATTTAAGATCCTAGGTAGGACAGTTAAATTAGAAATGTCAATATGATAAACATGGTCGCATATCATAGGGAGAATCTTATTACATCACATAATTTGGTAAAAAGGTCATATGTTAATTCTTGACATCTCACACAATTGATATAATAATCATAGGTACAAAATAAATCAGAAAACTAAGTAGATAACCATATGTAAGGGTATTTCTCTCAATTTCATCATAAATCGACCTTGATTTGATAATTTTATCATGTGATGACCATCTCAGTTAAGCCTTTAGGGTAAATAGGTTTAAAATAATTTTAATAAAAATGTACCAAAGGAGTTTCGTAAATTGGACTGCTTTAGTAGTCCTTATTCAAAGTAATTCATTTATAACATGGATATGAAATCATTCATATATTTATTTATTAGAGAATTTAATAAGTGTCATGCTAAAAATATGAAACATAATATGTTTTTATATAAATTAGCTTAAAAGTTCAGAATAAGATTGTTACCTAATTCTTAATTTTTTTTATTATTTTAAGAAAAAAAATATTGATTAAAAACACTGCACTCACAATAACTATTTCTTTTACAAGATAACTAGGACTATATTAAATAATAATAATTTTTGAGATGGATATAATTATCTTTTACTTTAATTAAATAATAATAATTTTAAAAGATTATGTAGCCATAATTTAAAACGGCATCCTTTTTCTTTAATTTTAAATAACCATCATTCAACCGCCCGGCTTATCCTTTATATCTAATAATGAATTACTTAATAAATACATATTATTGATTTGTAATTGACTGAAGTTATCTTAAAATATTCAAATAGAGTTAAGAATTTAATTTAAAAATATTTCTCAATTTTAGAAAATGCATTAAACATTTTCAATTGCAACAAAATCAGTATTTTGTAGTCAATTGTTTAGCGCGGGAGGGTTAGTTAAGTATAGTTTGACATGATATACTAAATTCTATCAAAAAGTTTAATATAAAAGAAATTTATATCGATATCATATCAAAAATTTTAATATAATATAAATTTTATATTATTTATATTAAAATTTTAATATTAGTAACCTATCTATAATATTTTAATATATTTAGTTACGATACAAACTGTATACCACAATTGATCTGCCCTCTGTGGTTTCTATTCCCCGTTGGAAAACAGAAATATATAAAGCTAAAATTCAAAAAGATACCTTTAATTATTAGAATAGTTCGTTCAAAAAGGCAGTTCCTCCTTTTTAAAACATCAAAATTGAACGAGCTATATATTCCATGTTCATGCCAATTTATTACTTTTTCTGATCGTCTCCAGCCAAATATGTTTTATGGAACATCGTGCATCCTTCCTGAGGTATGATAAACCATGAACCACTGGCCATCATGGAACTCGTACACGTTAGTGTCGTGGAAGGGCCCAAAGTACACATCAATGTAAGCATCCATGCCCATCCATACCTTATCATCATGCATAAAATGAGCTCGAACATTTTCTATTTGGACATCAATCCCTTGGCCATCAAATCTCAATGCCCATCTATCTATTACTGCATCATACCTGAAAATGAAGAAAAGAAAAAAATTAAACCACTCCAGGAAAAAATGGAGGTTGTCATAACATGTTTGCATGAACAGATTTAGTTTCAAGAAAGCAGCTGGTGCCTTTGCAACATGCACCATAAAAGAGAATACGTGGAGGTTATCTTAAAATATTAATGTTTGCACGTACAAATTTAGCTTCACAGTGCAAACATGCTTGTTGCTTGGTTAGGTTTTTGATGAAAGTTATCTTAATATGCTTGCACAAGAAGATTTAGTTTGAAGTGATACATGAAGTGGCACATGCAGTAGGGAGATCAGTGCTCGTGCACTTGGTCATGTTCCAGGCAGAGTAAAAGTGAATATTCTTCACCACATTCATGAATACGCAGAGTAAAGAGAAGATTTTGACCAGAAAATCAGGAGTTAACGGCAGGGCAAAATTACATTTACGATCACATAATGAAGGAGATCTTTGGATGCAGTTAGACATGAATCTAAAGGAAATCATCAATTATCTTAGGGCATGCCTAGTAACATGCATGCAGTTCTAACATATTTGGGCATGCCTAGTAACATGCAGTTCAAATGCATGCTCAACTAATTAAGTATAGTTGTAATCCAGCAAACATTTCAAGACTATTGCATGTTTTTTCAGCAAAAAAAAAGAAGGAAAATGCAATAATGTATTGATAAAAAGCCATCAAAAAGCATATTTCTCAATCAAGTTTTGAAGTCATGGTGTATCCTAATTTACTATATAAAATTTTTCTAACATAAAAAATAACAAAATAAGGGTTTTGGGGCGTACCCTGTGACTTTTCCTCCAGAGTCTTGCATATATTCTACGTAGTCTGCATTCAGCCATAGACGACTCATTGCTGGAAGTGACCCCTCTCTAATTATATTGTAGAATCTTGCATTCACATCAAAAATTGCTTTTGTAGCAGCATAGTGAGCCTTCCATCCATTTGTTGGGACAAAAGTGTCCTTTTTTCCATTGAAGTCCTACAAGAGACGTTATTAATGAATAGTAATTGGACTCCAATAAAACCCAAATCATAATAAACAAAAGTATGAGACTGAACTTAGAAAAATAAATTGGGAGATGTCCATCGTGAAAATTTGTATATATTCCATACAGGAGTCAAACAAAATAAAAGAGAGTAATTAACTAATAATACAAGTCTATTGAGAAGTCATATTAAGATGGAAGATACAACAAATCAATAATCAATCCTTTAAATTTATTATATCATCATCTATATTTAAATAAATTTTATTATATTTTATCCTTATTAACTATCTCCCTATTTCTCAATTAATATGTGTATTTATCATAATCTCAAATCATCTAACGGAGCCATTATATGATGGAAGATATTGAATTATATCTCCAACTGTTGTTCACAAATTCTCTCTTGATTTTCAAGACTATTAACATAACACAACCAATCTGCACAGTTGAATCAGAGAAGAATATGGATAAGAAAACAGAAAATCTTTACCAGTTCGTAATGTAAATGCAACCTATTGTTAAGCACAATTATAAGAACCAACACAATATTGGAAAGTGATTTGCTGCAATTAGCAAGTTCAAGCTTTAGATCAACTAGCAAAGATAAATCCACATATGACTCACTTTCGATATTGGAAAGTGATTATGTGCAATCAGCAGCTTCAATCTTTTGTATCAACATAAAATCAAGAAATCGTAAATAAATCATATAACTTAGTAAAAAGCTGATTTTTAGTATTGATTACAATATGAACAGAGAGATATTGACAAGCAAATCTAAGATAAAAAAAAGTGGATGATTGAAACAGAGATTAACTTCTAGAGTCTTGTGTGATCATCATATATGCTAAAGAAAGAATTTGAAAGAGGGTCGCAAGGGAGCAGAGATGCAAATATTAAGATGGATAATTTCATTAATAGAAAGGATCAAGAATAGAAAACATTAAGGAAAACTAAAAAAAACAGAACATACCTTGTGATAAAGGGTCTTCCAGACACCATCATCGGTGGCAGCCTTCCTCATCACGGAGTTCGTCATCGAGAGGCGGCAAAGGCCGGCATAGTCAAGGTAGCTAAGCGCGTGCGTGGTGATTTCCTGTGGCAGCTGCTCCATCATCGGCCCACCGGCCTGCCGATTCCCCGCCTCCTCAACCTTATCGCCCACTGTCATGCTCCCGTCGCCTCGACTTCTACACGGCGTGCAACCGGAGCACCCAAGCGGCGCAGATACAGCAGATTTATTCAATTTCAATTTAATGGTTTCATGTTAGAGCACGGTTTGGCGCGTAAAGTCTTAGGCTCCGTTTGGTAGGGGAGATAGGATTAAGATTATGTTTTCAAAAAGTAAATAATATGTTGTTTGATAGAGTGGGTTAGGGGTATGATTAGGATGGATTGAGAGTGAGATTCACAATCCCTAGGTATGAGGAGGGATTATTAATCCTACCTCTTATCCTATCCTAATCAACCTATTTCTAATCCTATCATCTCTACCAAACATAGCCTTAGGGGTTTTCTGATATGAGACTGTTTTAGCAGCGATGGGGCCGGTAACTATAAAACGTTTACTAAGATAGTTTTTTTTTTAATTTGTCCCCAGAGTGTAGCACAACTGGGGACGTATAGTTTCGTGATCGAGAGGTCCAAGGTTCAATCTATTTCATTATCTGGGTTAGCATCCCGACCATATATTTTTAGTTATATATATATATATTGGATGTCTTTCCCCTCCATACAAATAAACATTATCATCTTATTATTACTAAGCTTAATGACATAATGTAGTATAAAACGGCTCATCTTCTAGATTTCTCTACCACTTTCTACTGTTCTTTGTCCTTCTTTCCGGAAAGCACTTGTACTGTTTGTTTGGAAGGGTCCTCGCTTCTCGCGATGCTTCGAGAAACCAGTCGTTTATTTCTCTACCCGTTGCTGCATTCTTAGGCACCGTATCGTCTTCGCCGATTGCCATCAATCTTGTCTCGGTCGGGCGATAGAGCAGGAGCTCCGGGGAGTGCGGCCGCGCTTCATCCCTATTCTTCCGACGCCGAAGACCTCGCCGCTCCTATCTGTTAGCTTGCTGTGCGGTGCGCATTCTTTTCCATTTGGGTTTTCCTGGTTCGTGTGGTGTTCAAATGCATTTCTCGGGTTTATGTTTTCCGTGATGTCGAATGGTTGGGATCTTCGTTTTATCTGGGAAGCTGATGTAGGGTTTCTTGGGTGATACAGCGCTGTTTTGTTTGTTGCAAAAAGGAGAAAAGTGAATTTGTATCGTAATTATCGTTTGTCTGGTCACTGGTGATGTCCTTTTTCTAGTGATTAATGCTTGAAGTAGGCTCGTAGTAAATTGTTCTGGTGCAAGACATGTAAATAGTCACTGTCGTGCTTCCTAGTGCTTAGTGTTTTTTAATTTTTTTTTTATTGTGCATGCGCAGCGGTTTCCTCTGAGAAGATGCAGAGGGGGAGAGGTGGTAGGGATGACTTCCTTGGTTTTGGAGATCATTTTGCGGAGTTTGGCGGCTTTGGCAGATCAGGGAGTCTGATCTCTAGATTTTTTGGAGGGAGCGATCCTTTTGATGACCCTTTTTTCACGCAGCCATTTGGAAACTTGATGGGCAGAAGCATGTTTGGCCCTAGCATGTTTGGTCCTAACATGTTTTCTGATCGAGGAAGCCTCTATGGGGAGACTGGCAATCGTGTATTCCTGGAGCAGGCTTCCCAATCCAATAACTCAAAGGGTCCAGTCATTGAAGAACTCTCCGATGATGATGATGATGACAGACAAGAAGAAAAATCTGATAATGAGGAGAAAGAGAATCAAATGAAACTTCAGGATCCTGATGAAGCAGTTGAGGGTATATATGTTTTTTCTGATAGCTTCATTATTTGGTTTTAGGATCACTTGTGATAGTGTTTATAAGTGATGGATTTCATTTTTCAGCAAAGAAAAGCAGGCATATGCAGTATAGAGACAACTTCAACCATTCCAACATGGCACAATCGCAGAATAACACCTTTACTTTCCAAAGCTCCACAGTGACTTATGGTGGTCCAAATGGTGCATACTATACTGCAGCCACAACCAGGAGAATGGGCGGCGATGGAGTGAGTGACCTTGAATGGATTTGTAATGAATACTAGGACATTTTGATACCACAATGACTCGCCTTTTTTAACCATGACAGGTTATTATGGAGGAGAGCAAGGAAGCTGACACCACTAGTGGTAGAGCCATGCACAGAGTATCTCGTGGGATTAAGAACAAAGTATGCACGAGTTGAATGTTTTATCTTATGAACACCTTGATTAACAGCCTCTTTTCAACAACATATGTTGTAGTTACTATCATGTTTTATAATTGTATCATGATTTGTTGGAAGGTTCAAGAACCAATAGTACTAGTTTTAGTTTGAAACACTGATAGAGGGGTGTTTCTAGTGGTCCTCTATTTGTTAAATTAATGAAGCTGCCAACTTACCTAACATCTGCACTAGCATTGATCAAATTCCAAAGTTTGGGATGTTGGAAGCTTAATTATTGAGTTTTGTGGGGTTTTTTTTAATATGAATTAATTAAATATTGGTCATTATCTTTTGTTTAGTGGAATCTTATTTCAAAAAAATTGGAAATTCTGATACATTGTATTTCATTGGCCCTTTTACATGAATATATTACCTGGTTAATATTGTTGCAGGGTCACTCAGTCACAAGAAAACTGAATTCAGATGGGAAGGTAGAAACAATGCAGACATTACATAATCTGAACGAAGGTTAAGCATTACTTTCTGCCATAGCTTTCAACATGATTTTATCCCTGTTTGATTTATTTAATTGCATTTCACTATCATTAGAAGAGCTGCCTGTTTTTGAGGAGAATTGGAAAGGAAATGCTGACCAACACCTAGGTGGATGGAACCAAGGGTCTGGTTTCCTTCAAAATGGAAACATGAGTAAGTAGTTTTGCCTTTTTATGTCCATTTGTTCTTGCCATTGTTATTCACTACGATTTTGTTATGTTATGGTGGTGATATGCTGTTATTAAGAAATGGATTAGAATGGTTGATACCAACCATGAAGTGTGAATAGTGTTTGATATTCATATCGAGGTTTGAAGATGTATAATTTGGGTTAACTAAGTTATTTTATAAAATTTAAAAATTAAGAAGATTTTTTCAGAATGATAGTATAAGTTTTTAATACTTACATTAAGGAATAACATTATCTACAAGATGTATAATTTGGGTTAACTAAGTTATTTTATAAATTTAAAAATTAATAAGATTTTTTCAGAATGATAGTATAAGTTTTTAATACTTACATTAAGGAATAGCATTATGTACAATGTCGTTCTAATTACTTGGATATCTTGTCATTCTATGGAAATTTTGTAAAGAGATATTAAGAGATGAAGCAATCCTTTTAAGAAAATCAATTTGGTTTTGATTTTTGAAGGTCAACTATAAATGAAGTTATTTAATAAGAGTTAATGCAAAATATAGAGAAGAAAAGGGATTATATATGTATTTTATTGATTTAGAAGAAAAAAAATTATATGATAAGAGTTCTCAGAAAATTATAGGGTATCTTTCGGAGTAGAAAGAGGAATCCAATTATTATATTGATGTGATTATATATATATATATATATGAGGAGAGGGTTTTTTCTATAATCGTAGGTCCATAAGTGTCAGTTCTACATTTTAATCTTTTCGTATAAGTACTAGATACATACCTACTAGATGAATTAACTGTTCATCAATGAGAGAGTAACTAGATTAGTTTTGAATATTTATTTGTGGAGAAATTTTTTAGAAACTAATGGTATCATGATGAGTAAAAAAAATGAATATATGAAATGTAGTTTCAACAAGGAATTATTGGAATATTAAAATAAATGAACATGAAATTTATGTGAGAGGTTTTGAGTATTTGGCATTTGCTATCCAATAAAAGGATATCCTATCAAGGATAAAGGATGAGTAAAAGAAAAGAAACTTGGTAGTATTTAAGCTTGTTTTTTGTCTTAAATATAACTGATATTGTTACCAATTTCTAACATAGATTAATATACAAATAGTATTGTAAATATATATGCATATTTTTCTTTATATATTTGAATTAAGACCTAAAGTCTAAAGAGAAAAGATTCAGTCCAGGTGTCTCTTTTTGAAATTTATTTGGTTTAATCCAATTTCAATTATTTTAGTTTAAAGTGAACTTTGATTTAGCTTCCTTAAATGCAATTTGAACCCTAAAAACAAAAACAAAACAAAAAACTATGCTTAGTGGTTAAGATACTATTATGTTCAGTCGGACACAAACCCAAGTGAATCTTAAAGTTGCTGTCTGAGTTTGCTTGGTAACAAGTGCTCATTTGGATAGCATCTATTTTTTGAAGTTAGCAAAAAGGACCTTTAGGTTTATTAATTTGGTGTGTGAACGTTTTGGACTTCTGTACTAGCCTCTTATTTCCCATTTATTTATTTTCGGCTTCATTACTTAGTAATTTTCTTTGCCAACTGAATGGCCAATTTTACCTTTGATGTGTATAGGGAGTGGCAGTAGCAGCAGGCAAGAAGCAAGAGGATGGGCACTTCCGTCAACTGAGAGAGCCCATAACTCGGGGAGGATGCAGTCACAGACAGGCATGGACACTTTCAGAACCAGAGGTTCCATCAATTGAAGCCCACCCTTTACCAGTGTGTAATCACGCAACAAGTGTCTCATGGCATTACCATTTGCTTAGCAGACAATCTTATTGATCTTCCTGTTTTTGGCAGGTCGATAGTGTGGTTTTGTCATAGTTGTGTTGCAGCGTCACAGTTTGATTTGCAATCATGCTTGATGCGAGTCTTGTATTTTGAACAATGCTATTGATGTATGAACAAGTTCTATTACTGAAGCCTGGATGATCACCGCACTTAGATGTGTTGTATGGTTTTTGATGTGTGAGAATCTTTCTTGTTTCTTGACGTTCTCTTTGCTGCAAATATTCCACTATTGTGGAAGGCGTGAAATGGAGATTATATTGGATATAATACAGGGTCTAATGCCAGCCTTTGCGCATGTGCTTTGGTAGATTGTGTGATAATTTGTTATTATTACGTATTATTATAATCCTTTTTCCTGAGATCCTACTGTCTGCTCTGATACAGATTGTTCACTAGCATAGAAGAACAGATCAGTCAGTATCCTCCATATTATTGTGGTGGTTATATTACAATTTGTTTGACTAAATTTTGTTCAATAGAACTTTTGGAAGCAAACTGTGCAGTGATGGAGCATCAACATGAGCAATAAGGTTTTCATCTGTCTTTTTACTTTTTCAATTAATGTTGAATGACTAATTACTGTTAAATGACTAACAAGTGCCTTTTTGTGGTGCTATACTGCAACCTGAAATGCCATGTGAACGTAGTACGAGTGGATAACATTGGTGAGTAAAACTTCAAGTGCCCTTCATGCATCTTCTATTGGAAGGTAGGAAGTTGGCAATATTCTTTGCTATTGACATTTGAGAATTCTCGGACGAAGGTACAGATCAAGTGACTTTTTTTTTACCTCTAGTCAAACAAATTTCTCAGAGACTGGAGCTTATATCACTACCTGGTGAGTGGTGAAGATTTAAGAGGAACACTATTCAAAGCACAGTAAGAGTGTAATGAGGGAACTCAACTGGCTGGAGTAATGAGCTTGGTCCAGGTGACTTACAAAAAGGTACTCCAAAACTGACCTTGAAGTCGGGTGTGGGTGATATGACAATCAATATCCATTCACCAACTGTTCTGCAATTATCATCTATGCCACTATCACCATCAGAGATGGGCCACTACATGTACATAACTCTAGGCTACAACGCATTTTTTGTAGTGCCAAGAGCAAGGTCTAGAACTGGAAGCATGGAGCCAGACAAGATCTATTCTGGATATTTGAGAGAAGTCTTCTTTAACTCACAGGTATCTCTTTCACTTCAATTCCTACCTGCTCATTTGCTCTTGCCATTAACAGCTTCCGGGCATCTTTCTATATCGATTTCTCATCCCATTTCATTAATGCAGCATGACTCATTGACGAACCAGCTCTTGGCATGTGAGGGGCCCATATGTAAGTTTTCTGTGTGGTCCTATCAGTCATCACTTCTTGCTTACAAGTTTAATTTGCAAACAGCAAAGTTGCTCTTATTCCCAAAGTGGTCGCTTTAATGCTTCAAGGTCCCATTAGTTCCCTGAGAAGTCGTGGAATTCAATGTTGGCTGGCTTTCTCACTCTTCAAGCATTTTATATACCTATACTGGAGTGACATTGGTATGGATCCTGACACAACTATTTATTAAATATTTTTACGTGTGATCACTTAAAATATTAAGTGTCCAAGTGTTGATGTCCAGATATCAGGTGTATAAGAGTAGATGAAGAGTGTCTTGAGACCATGGTGCAATGGTGAGGTCTCCAATGAATAACAAGGAATCTAAGGTTTGAATCTTAGTTGTTATGTCATGTGAAAAAGCGGGCCTAAGAATGTTGGCTGCTTGGATATCCTTCATTAGTACTTCCTAATTTACTTTAGTAGTCGGTGGAAATTTTTCATGGGATTGAGTTGGTCATCCAGGATTAGTCAGTTCAAAGAGCTGAATACCTGAAGCCAATTTTAAAAAAAAAAAAAATAGATGAAGAGTCAAGTAGTATAATAGATGATTGAGCTTATGCTGATTAAGTTTTCTTATGTTAGACTAGGTTTTTTCATTGCCAGCAAATTCTGTATCAACCTCAACTTAGCTCCTTTCCATGGCACATTTGAATTAAACTCTAATCTTAATTCATCACTTATTGTAAACTTCAAGGTTTATATCCAACACAATACCTGAGCGAGAAAAGTAAGCCAATTT
The DNA here is from genome assembly GCA_037833815.1 of Zingiber zerumbet. NCBI lineage: Eukaryota > Viridiplantae > Streptophyta > Magnoliopsida > Zingiberales > Zingiberaceae > Zingiber > Zingiber zerumbet. Next base: position 10,164,486 of record JBBMJZ010000019.1, read on the forward strand.
AGCTATCATTTTCACAATCTCTAATTTTTATAAACAAAAATAAGTAGTCAGAAAAATATCAGAAGGCGACTGGTAGAATATCTCAAAATGAAGAAAAGATGATAGGTGTGCTTTATGGTCCATTTTCCAAGTAATCATCCAAATCAGGAGCATCTAACTTAATGTATGCTTATAGATTAGCTCTAGGGTTGTAAATGAACCAAGCGTTCATGAACAAGTTTGGTGTTCGGTTTGGTAAGAGTTTTTTTTGTTCGTTCAATATACACAAGATTAATTAAACAAATAAGCTTGAACACATATGTGTTCAGCTCGTTAACGTTTGTGAACAACGTTCGTGAACAATGTTCACGAATGATATTCATTAAAAAAATTCTTTTTAATATGCTAAATAATAATAAAATAAAAGTAACAATTAAACAAGTTTGAATTGAAAGCTTTATAACATCTAAACGAACCAAGTTCAAGCCAAGTTCGAACCAAGCTCAAGCTAAGCTTGAATTGAGAACTCGATAATATTTAAACGAACCAAACTCAAGCCAAGCTTCAAAGAAGCTCAAGCTTATAAAAAATTAACTAAGCCAAGCTTGAACAATCATTTCAAAAGCTTAGTTCATTTTAAGCTCGGCTCAGCTTGACTCGGTTACCTTATCAAATAAGCTTAAACACCCCAAATCTTGATTCGGCTAGGCTCGTTTACAACCCTAATTAGCTCTCCATAACTGAAATTAAATGCATAGCAAGGACTCTAGAAAGACAAGAGATGTCTTCTTTCCACCAAATATTGACACTTACACAGTTTAATTTGCTTTCGGTCGGTGCATGGGACTCACAGGGGCCCTTTTGCTTCCCTTTAATTACTCTCTTACCCAATGCAGCTAGCAATTCCAAATGGGCAAGGTTTGTAGTGAAAGTATTGCTCTTTAAACGTACATGACATACCCTGGATTGGGAGAACCAAACGCTAGATAGATATCGTAGCTTCTTTTGAGCAAAGTTGTGCATTGATTAACTGCAGGAGCTGGGTCTGAGCTGGTCATAGCTTTGGGTGCTGCTCCATTAATTTAAGATGCCAGGTTGCTTCGGTATATATTTCTCTTAATCCTTCAGGTTTGGTCGTCTCTTTAAGCTCTGGTGCATGCAGTCGAAGATGAAGCACTGCTCCAGCCTTGGCAATCTACAGCAGGAAGGTTAGAATTATATGACATCCTTTCCCCTTGTTTAATGGCTCAGAAAAACTTGTGATAATAATCTCTAAATGATGTTCATGTGCCTGCCTGAACTCAGAGTTATGGCACGCTTGTGCTGGGCCGCTGGTGTCCTTGCCTGCTGTTGGAAGTAGAGTGGTGTATTTTCCACAGGGTCATATGGAACAGGTGATCAGCACATAGATCATAATATCGATTACTAAAACATATCTACTTGATTTAAAATTAGATTAACACAATAATGCCAGGTAGCTGCATCAACCAATGAAGAAATTGTTCCTTTTTCCAGCTTCCCTTGCTTGTCTTCTCAGCTTATTTGCCACCTGCACAATGTCACAATGCATGTAAGTCTATTTGTTTTGATGGATCTCTTCACTGTCTATATCCACGTCAATAAATGCATGCATGCTATTTCCTCAGGCTGATGAAGAGACAGACGAAGTTTATGCCCAGATGACGTTGCAAACAGTATGCCTGGTAATCAACTGATCACTTGATATATATTAATCTAATTTATTGGCTCTGAAATAATAATCAAATTAAATAATCTGCAGCAAGAGCCGTGTGATCTGTATTATGCGCCTATTGACATGGGTACGCGAAGCAAACATCCCACTTATTACTTCCACAAGACATTGACAGCGAGTGACACCAGCACGCATGGTTGCTGCTCGATCCCCCGTCGAGCTGCAGAGAAAGTGTTTCCGCCTCTGGTATTTGCACTAAGTTTTTACATTTTGTGCTAAAAATTATGACTGGCTACTTAATTTTACCTGACAAAAGCAAATTAAGAAGATCGTGTTCACTTAGGATTTCTCAGTAGAGCCTCCTTCACAAGAGCTGATCGCGAAGGACCTTCATGGTAATGAATGGAAGTTCCGCCATACCTTCCGAGGTAGATCATTCTTCAACGTGTGCAAATGGATTAAAGGATACTTAGAAACTTTCTACGTATATATCCTTCTAATTCAGGACAGCCAAAGAGACATCTGCTGACGATAGGATGGACTCACTTTGTGAATGCAAAACGACTAGTTGCCGGGGACTCCGTGATATTTATTTGGTATCTTTCTCTTCTTCATCACTGCCAAATCAATCACTTGTTTGCTATTCTTCACTGAAAGCTGCAGCTCCTTTTACATCAATAGACTCAGCAAAAAATAATAATAATAATTTTGAGTTTTCAGGTACGGATATAACGAGCTGTTGCTGGGAATCCGGCGAGCCAATACACACCCTCGAGTCAGCTTCGCAGACAGCATGCACATAGGCCTCGTCGCAGCTCACGCCGCTTCTACAAATACTCCTTTCACTATATATTATTTCCCAAGGTAATCAATAGTAAATTTATTGAACTTTTCATTATTAAATCAAAGCAATGCTGCTCAGTGCAATGGAAATAATATCCACTAGATATTAAATTTAATTGATTGCTTTTGTAGGACAAGCCCTTCTGAGTTCGTTGTTCCGTTAGCTAAGTATGTTAAAGCTGTTCTCCACACGAGATTGTTTGAAGGCATGCGTTTCCGGATGCTGTTTGAGACGCCCGAGACAGGTGTTCGACGGTAGGCGTCAGCCATTTAATTTCCAAAAAATATGCATGTATGTCTTCTTTATTCGACAAAGATTATTTGATTGCTCATAATTTTGTGTTTGTTTGTTATCATCATCAGGTATATGGGAAAGATTGTAGGGATTGGCGAGCTTGACCCTGTCTTCTGGCCAAATTCACATTGGCGATCTGTCAAGGTATACAAGTTTGTTTGCACAATCCAGTTAGCAAAACATTGTTTTAGGTTGTTTTTTTTCTTTGGATTTAATTAGTTACATATTATGAACACTCGTTGGAATATGACACAGGATGTATCTCATGTTCTAATAATTAAATCAAGTTAAAATCTATCCTAATCCATCACTTATTTTAAGAATCTGACTTGTGTGCAGGTAAGCTGGGATGAGCCCATAATTGTGGAGAGGAGGAAACTAGGAGTTTCGCCATGGGAAATTGAACCACTGACAACCTTTCCAATGTACTCCTCTCCTTTTTCGTTGGGAATCAAGAATCCATGGCCTCTCACAATACCCTCCAACCTAGGTATCTACAGAAAGTGCATATACATTTATATATACTAAAAACTCTTATCGTCATATGACTTTATAATTCATCTTGTTTAGGTCAAAGGGATGAGGAGATCAACTTGGTTGCAAAGCTAATGTGCTTCCAAAGCAGTCAAAATATAGGGTTCACTCAAATTCATAACCCTATCAACAACACTGCACCATGGACGCACCAAAGATTTGATGGTGTCCACGGTGACGTGGGTCATGTGCCCACTGCAAAAGAGCTACCATCGCCTTCAACTGCAGAGATGCTGCAGCTACTCCAACAGCAAACTGAACAGATGAATCGTCAAAATGCACAGAACCAGGCAGCAGAAGCAGCAGTGGATCATCCATTGCTTGCTGCTAATTATGCTGAGTTCATCGGCCCTAGCATCATGCCGCAACCTTTGCACAGCAAGCAGTGCCTGGCCGATCATGAAGATAACTACTCACTTGACCTGCACTTCTACTCTCCGATTTCGGAGGATGTTCTCACGTTGCAATCCCCGGCCTTGGACACGACCATGTTGGCATCATTTCCTACTACTTTCGAGATGTGTGCCCACCGTGGTGACTCGGTTGGGGGTGAGTTTGTCGCGAAGAATGGGGATGAGAGATTCTTCGTTTAGGCCAGATGTATTTGGGTGAAAGGTAAGAAGCAGCCGAAGAAGAGGAAGAAGAAAAAGATGAAAGAATTGTTTTGTACCACCGTCCTTGTTTCTCTCCCTTCTATTTATCCATTCAAGTAAACTAAACCTTTAGATCACATGAAAAAGTTGTCTTTATTTCTTGCTTGGTCTATATATATATATATATATATATATAAAGGTATATTTTCCATGGATCGGACCCTGGTCACTTAATCCGACACGAATGTGTGAGGCCGGGCCCAAGTCACTTTAACAAGTTCGACACCATTAATTTCTTTTGATTTAATAATATTAAAATCATGGAGTGCATTCCAAACTTTTTTTTCTTTTCGAATTCAAATTTGGGAGCCAGATTTTCAAAAAATATATAAAATGATCTTTATATTCATCAATTAATTATTAAATTTAAAATTTCAGAATCATTTTAAATTAAATTAATGTATTTTTTAAAATCTCTTTAGTATATTTATAAATTCGTTAATTTTTGAATTGAAAAAAAATGAGGGGTGCCATAAGAATATGCTGCTTGATTATGAGAGACCATAAGATCCATTACTTCAATGGGCGATGGAAAATTTGTGGGCCAGATTGGAGGTTCACGTTTTCTAATTTGATTATTTTTATTATTATTATTATTAGACACCCACGATTCACTAAAATGATGATAATATATTTATAAAATAATATTTATTTATTTATTTATTGGGAACATACTGTGTCTGTGTGTATGATGCTTGCCGACGTCTTTTGAACCGAACTTACTGGACCGGGCGGTCCAGGCACTTAACTCCAGGTTTATATGGGCAGGAGGCGGCTTGCGAGATTCCAAAGAAGGTCATTCCTTCTCGATCGGAAAAAGCGAAATCCTTTTCTCCAGGTACTTTTTCTGTTCCTCTCCGCCTCTCGTTCTTCTTATCATGCGATCCATGAATCAGCGCAGCAACTGGAGGTTTTTTAGGGTTTTGTAATGCCATCTTTCCCTGCTATATTTTGATGTTAATTTTTCTTTTTTGATCTGATCCTTTGCATTCCATGATGAAAAACCCTAAATCTACTGTGATATACCTCCTGATTCTGGTCCAGACATTGTTTTTTTCTTACTGTTCAGGATAAAATCGGCCCTTGATTTGGATACGCGATGAGGTTAGAGAAGTGTTGGTTCTGCTCTTCGACCATATATCCAGGACACGGAATTCAATTCGTTCGGAATGATGCGAAGGTAACTTTAGAAAAAAAATCATCTTTTCTTTGTGTTCCATGCTTCTTTTAGCGCATTGTGGTTGGTTTCATGTTCTTAGATGATTGCAGAAGTTAGTCGTCTTTCAGCGCATTGTGGTTGGTTTCATGTTCTTAGACTCGACCTTTTCGATATTTTTATCGTTCTCTTTTTTTTTTTTCCCTTCAGATATTCCGATTCTGCCGGTCCAAATGCCATAAAAATTTCAAAATGAAGAGAAATCCTCGTAAGGTAAAATGGACAAAGGCATACAGGTTGTTGCACGGGAAGGATATGACTAAGGTGAGGTATCAACAAGTTCTTGGCAAAAATTAAAAGGTCGTCTCATATTTAATGAATCTTCCAATGGTGTCTCATTTTTAAAAATAGTCAAATGAACAACTCATCATTTTTTCACCCCCACGGTCATAGCTTGAGGTGATAAGTGGATGGAGGGGTTGAATCTCAGAGTTAGCGGGGCTTAAATCCCTGCACCCAATATAACTCACTCCATCCATTTGTATGCTCAGTCACCGTGATTGGGTCCTGGGGCAAGCTGTCGGGAGCGTTGGGGGCAAGCGCTTCGCCTCTTGCCACTTGAGAATATTTTTACTTCCATTACCTTAGCAACTATGATTAGTAATTATAGTAACTACTTAACTAGCTATCATAATAGTGTTGTATTAATTGTCACAATGCTATAACAACTAATTCATATTGTAACAGTTAATCGTAGTTGCTACAACAATACGGAAAGTAAGTATATTCTTAGAATAAAAAATACGGTGGATCTCATTTAAACAATGATACTTCTTTTGATTTTTACCCATAAGATAATTCAGCTCTTTGATTTTTGGATGTGAAACGTCTCTCATCCTCTAACAGGACTCAACGTTTGAGCTTGAACGAAAACGCAACCGGCCAGAAAGATACGATAGGAATGTGACGGAGAAGACACTGAAGGCCATAAAGAAGATCGATAAGATCAGAGTGGCCAGGGAGGCTAGACACCATGCAGTGAGGTCTCTTTCTGCTATGTCCATGGTTTTACCAGTTTCATCTGCTCTTCCTTGTGCAACCTGTGGCCTGACATTCCCTTTGCATATTATTTCACAGGATGAAGGGTAAAAAGGCAACTGAGCAGAGAGCTGCAGTTACTGAGTTGGAGAAGAGTATCGACTTGGTCAGAGCACCTGCTGCCCTTCTTCAGGACTCAGAATTTGCGCCAAAGATCAAAGTCAAGGTTTCCAAATCACAGCCTGAGGCAGAGCGAATGGAGGAATGAAAGAAGATAGTCTCAAAACACCTAAAAAGACTTTGAAATTAAGGGGAAATGATCTCTCAATCTTTCTTTGCTTTTGCTAGCTATGGATGATGTTTGAAATTAAGGGGAAATTTAGTCCGTTGTTCTACTGCTATAATCAATTTGGATCAAATTAGAGTTTTTTTTATCGATGTTAAAGTGCAACTTTAGCGAAAGCTGCAACAACAAGGTGACCTTTTTCAAATTTTTTATAGAGTGCTTAAGGGTGTTCTTTAAAAAAAAAGAAAAAAAAATTCGCTACCTTGATAGTACCCTTAAGCTACGTTTGGTAGGGTGTAATTTGTCTTGTAATGTAATCCAGATTACATTACAAGGCTAATTATTAGTGTTCCACGGATATGGAGAGAGTTAAATGAAGATATACAGTGTTAAGTGCACGGTGGGATAAAGGGTGATCGTTATTAGTGTTGCAATTTTCCTTTTGATAGAGTTCCAAAGCTCTTCTGCAATCTTCCTTCAAGATTTTATCGGCACACTGAATACACAGAATTTTCAATCAATTGCAAGGCCTTAAACTCAAGAAATATGGCAAAGGAAAATTTCCAATGCTAACTCTCCTAGAAACAATCTCGAAATCCATGATTTCATTCTACCTGATCATGTTCTTGCCATTCTTCTTTCCTTGCCAGAGAAAACAAAAGCTATTAAATTTGGTGGCGTTTGGTTTACCTGATCATGTTCTTGCCATTCTTCTTTCCTTGCCAGAGAAAAGTCCTGATCATGTTCTTGCCATTCTTCTTTCCTTGCCAGAGAAAACAAGAGCTATTTAATTTGGTGAGGTTTGGTTTGTGGTGGAATAGGAATCGGAATGGATTTGATAGTAGATTGGAATGGAAACAGGTATCATTATTTCATTATAGTGTTTGGTTAGTTTGATCATCATCTGTCCACATCCTCATCTCTCAAAAATGCCCTCTCATTTCTCAAAAAATGCTCTCTCCGTCTACATCCTCGACTATTTTGGCACCGAGAAGCTTCACAAGATTACCAATGTCACAACCTTAATCGCTATGTACCAAGCCATCGGAATTGCACCTGGCTCCTCCGACTTCGTTAACGTCACCAACTTCAAAGGGGGCAAAGTGGTGTTCGCCGCCATTGACAACGGCGGCAGCACCATTGATACCAAGTTTGTTACTTTGTTATATTCGTGGAGAAACTTCTTGCGTTGCCAAACGCAGAGGCGTCCACCATCACGTCTTTCCAGGTGAATATTACGGATGTAATGCCGGCCCACGGATGTAAAGTCTTCGCCGATACTCTATAGCTTCTCTGGAGGAGAAGACCTTTGAGGACAATCTCCAAAGCAGGTGAATGACATTTTGCCCAGCCGATGACGCGATGAAAGATTCTTGCCCAAATTTAAAAACTCAACGAGAGACAAGCTGCCCCTTCTTCTATTTCATGCCTTCACTATTTATCAATCTTTGTCCATGATGAAATTCGGTAATGGATCGGCCATCACATTAGCCACCGATGGAGCTAAAAAATTCAGCCCGAATAATGTCAAATTGTGACCTTAAAGACCACTATCGACATGGCAAAAATATCGACGAATTTGATTGGTTGGAAGTCAAAAGAATTCTACTTTTAAATAGGATATCAAACCTGAGGGGAGGGATGAGTTTCATCCCTTCCCAAAAATTTGAATATCATTCCACTATTTCATTCTCATTCTCATTCCCATTAACCAAAACAAGAAAAAAGAATTCCAATTCCCCATTTCCATAACCCTAAACCAAACATCACCTTAATCCATAACCAATAATCCTTTCTCATAAGTAGCTTTGTCCAAGAGGCATAACATATCATGTACAAAACAATTTGTTATTAATAGGCACAATCCATGGACTCGCGATTAAGCTATAATGTTTAAAAGAATACATAAAAATTGTAGTCAAACCGTTCCAAAGTCGCTAAATATGTATTAGGTAACAAGATACTATCTTAATATATCTCAAGAAAGGGCACCTTTAGCATCTGCTTGATTGTAACTTCGTGGGGCCGTTGTTTTGAGCTCGTTGCTGTTGCGGCTGCTGCTGCGGCTGTGCCTGTGCAATTTGATGTTTCTGCTGCGGGTGCTGTTGCGATTGTAATTGATGCAACTGGAACATTTGAGGACTCAGTTGCATTTGCTGATTCATGTTCTTTGAGAGCTGAGCCTCGCTGATCTCTCCAGTTGCAAGTTTCAGACGTTGGACTTCGGCACTCAGTTGCTCGTTGAGGGCTAGATAATGCATGATTGTCAAAGTCAGGTGCGAAATGAACTAGAAAGAGATAAGTTGGACAGAAAAAAAAGAGGAGAATAGGATCCTCTAAGCATACTTGAAATTGACGAAAACTTCTCTGGTAAGTAGCATCAATGAATGAAAAATCACAATTATAACAGACTACTAATATCACAGTGAATCAAGATTTCAGCTACTGGTAATCCATTCTTGAAATATAGAATATGTCATTAGTTTCTTTTCCAAATTAGCTTAGTTCATAGATGCAATGCAGCAATCGAAAAACCGCTTTGGGAAGGTAAGTGATTTTGCAAGATATAGACAGAAGATTAAGAAAGAAAAAGTGTGTTTCCTAGGAAGTTCATCCTAATAATACATGTAGGAGATAACCAAACAAGTTGAATGTAAGATATTAAACCGCACAGTATTGGTGCATCTTTCGCTTAAAAAAAAAAGTAATTGATGTCTATAATAAAACTATTCTAAGCTAGTGTGAGAGTTAAGTCTCAGTTTGTATTTAAGATAATCTTATTTCAAGCTGTCAAATGACTTATTTGCGGAGAACCGCATCAAAGTACTTAAAAGATAAATTTCTCCTTTTCTATAACACCAACATTGCCACAAATAAGTTTTTCCAGTTAATCTGTGAGGATCAATGAGTAAAAAGTGTGAGTAACTTATTGCCGAATTGTGAAACATTTGTACTAATCTATGCGAAGAAATGGCTGCAAAAAGACAAAAAATATCAAAGAATGACCAAGTTGCATGCTTATTGTTCCACCACCTAGATTAGTTTTTTCCGTTCTTATGCATGTCACAAAATGCATCCGATATTAGAAAACAAACATTCAAATTTGAAAACTATGCTACAATGAGTGATTTTCTCTGCAGGGAACTTATTCTTAAAGAGGAATATACAAGGATGAATATGGTGGAATATTCTGACTTTCTATATAAGCAATGAAGGGTAATACATGATTCAAGATAAGTATCAAAAACCCTTGGCTTTACGTATAAACATTGTATCATGTATACAATCAAATTACCTCAATCGATCTCTAGGATTGAATAAGAGAGCCACAGGTATTGGCTACGCTATTGCACAAATTTGATAATGAGTATAAAGTGTTTCACATATATTGATTTTGTAGGAATAGAACTATTAATTAAATAAAAACTATGAAATTTGAATCACCTGAAAGTAAAAAATATAATTGTGTAGCAACTAAAATATCAGGCACACATATTAGCTCATGGAAAACGTATCCTATCATACAAACTAGAAAACTCCGTATACATAGATATTACATCAAATCACAATCAGACTAAAATGAATTCCAATATATGGATGAAAAGTCTTGTAAATAGCATGCAGATAGCACATGCCAGCTTTGAACGGCATCAACAAGTCACTAGCAGCACATGCAAGAATGAGATACTAGTTAGCAAATTTATGGAAAATATTCTGTTTGAATATTTAGAATTCAATCTGAATCATGACATTATTAAGCCTCATGAGTGTTATGGCAGTGAACATGCAGGCTCGATTTGTGAACCATTCATTCAGTTGAATTCATTAACTCGACAGGAATTGTGAAAGTGATATCTCAAACCCACATGAGCCTCAAAGACATGCCGAAAGCAAGGTCTTTCTTAATATTTTGTTTTTTGGCAATTTTCCCATCCCATTGCATTAAAAGTTTGAAATAAAATAGCACACAAGATAGTTACCATCTTTCAGATGTGCTTGCTGCTCCATTGCTTGAAGACGGAATTTCAACTCATTGTTTTGATTTGTAAGTCCAGCTGAGTCCCTCTGCAAGCAGATGATATCACTCTTCTTCGAACAATTTAGAACATGAACATATAGTTTATAGGAAGTATTCGAAAACACACCTGTAACATGGTCAATTGTGCTGATAACGTAGTAGCCTCAGTTTGCAAGATCTGCACCTTGTGTTCCAATTCAGACATGTAACGCATTTTTCGCTCCTTAGAACGTGCAGCTGAAAGACGGTTGGCCAGAATCCTAAAATTCAAAGCAAAGAACTCAGCGAAAGAACAATTTTAATACAGTAAATGAAGCTCTGAATCAGAGATTGAGAAAAGTAGCGGCACCTCTTCACTTTTTTAGGATCAGCTAATGCCATTTCTGCAAGCTTTTCATCTGCCATGATTTTCTTCATTTCAGCAGCGTTGAACTCGTCATTGCCTAACTCTAAGCTGAACGTATTCATTGTCTCGTCCATTGAGCCACTACGCGAAAGCTGTCCAATTTGATTTCCAGGTGAAGGTGGAAACTTGGGCGTGTCGTCGCCAAAATGCAGCTTTCCCATGAAACTATCCATGGAAATGCTCCTGCGATGCCGTGAGTTCGTTGGCGTCAGATCCGCTGCCGCGCTTCTCTTGTTCCCTTCCTTCCTCACGCTACCGCAACGGCCATCGCCTCCGCTCTCGTTGACGCTACTCTCCGCCTCGTTCTCGCTGCTGTCTGCGCCGCTGGTTCTCGTGCCGCTGAGCCTGCTGCACTCCACCAGATCCTCCTGCCTGTCCTCCGTACCCGAGGAGTTTAACGTGTCCAGGTTGTCCATGTACGCGAATATCAAATCGTCCTCGGCGTCGCTGCTCTCCACTTGCTTCGAGGAGGGCATGGGCCGCGGTGCCGGAGGCGACGGTAGGGGGAGGCCGTAGGGGACGTCGCTGTGGGAGCGCCGGTGCGAGCGGCGAGGGGGTAGGCCATCGCGGGATGTCGGTGTACGAGAGGAAGGCTTCCGGTCGTCGATCATCATAGGGTCAACAAGCAAAGGCGGCGGCGGAGGAGCAGGAGCGGGGGAGAGATGGGGCAAGGAGTCAAAGGCGAGGGGTTGAGAAAGAGATCGTGAGTGAAACGGAAACGCCGCCGTTGAGGAGGAAGTCGGAGAGGGAGGGATCGGAGGAATGCCCGGTCGTTTGGCTGCGACTGAGTCGGGAGTGAACTGGCGGAAAGGCGGGCCGAAATTGGGGAGATCCAAAGGGCCCGGAGGCCTCGGAATGAACAAAGGTGAATACGAAGGAGGAGAACTTGCGGCAGCAGTAGTGGCGGTGGCGGTGGCAGTGGCGGCGGAGGGGGAATGAAAGCGCTGCATCACATCGGTGCGTCTCTCTTCCATGATTTCCTCTCCAACGCTCGCTATCTCCAGCGATGCCGACGAGGGGAAGTAACTATATGTACCGGTGGCGCGAGGAGAGGACGAGAAGAGGATTGCCGGCGAGCGGCGGACGAGAAGCTTAGTTGGGGCGGAAGAGACGAAGTGAGAAAGAAGGAGAGATAGGACATCGCAGTTCTATTCGTGTCGTTCCCTTTGTCGTAGCCAAACTCACTCCCCTCTTTCTATTCCCTGCAACTTCCCCACACAGTTCAGGTTAATTTCCATTGTCCCACCTCTTTACTCCAAAGAGAGCCTATCATTCCCGATCCAAAGAGCAAAATAAACTATTTCCTGAATGGAATCAACAGCGGATCCATGATTCTGGCTCTTTCGTCTGCCGACGTCGTCGTTCCGTCTGGAGGAGCGAAGTGGACCACCGTCTTCAAACAAGCCGCACCATACCAAAACAGACCCACTAAACTGTACTCTCAATAGAACGATGCGACACCACTGGGCCAACAAGCCTTCTCCAATAGCCATGCCGGTATACTTTGAGTACAATACAACCTCAACCAAGGTAAATAGTTTTTCGACCTCTAGTACCGCGTTGATTTCTTTCCATACGCGTCGTCCCCCCTTCATTCGGCCCGGTTTAGGTGAACCCAACTGGTCTACATAATTAAACCGGATTTAATAATTAGATTGCCAATAATTCCGACGATTAAAGATAGCAATTTCAGATGCAATCATAAAACTTCACTATTTATAGCCTAATTATTTGTTCCAGATGGAAGCTATTTATGGCGGCTTAATTGCCAACCGAAAAAAATAAACCGGGCTTAGATTTCTTTCCCTGGCAGGTCCGCGAGTTACGGTCGGGATCAACGAGCAATCAAGCCGGGGATTGCGACATTGCGTAGGTCAAATATTTCGTATATTTTATTGCGCCTACGCGGGTCAAATAGTTCAGATAAGTCATAAATTGAGATGACGTAAATAATAATAATAATAAATAAATAAATAAAGGACTCTTACATTATTGGATTTGATTAGCCTATTTATATTTTTATTTATCTTTAACGTATTTTTATTTCCAAAAATCTTTTGATTTTAATTGAGAGGTTGCAGTAGACCCAATTATGGTCTAAGAATCATCGATTTATGAATTGCTACGGTTCAAAATCATCTAACATTATTATTATTTTTAAAATAATATTTAAAAATTATAAATTTATAAAAAGACAATGATCGAAAATTAATATATAATAAATTATATTCCTTTTCATTCAAATTATTATCAAGTTAAATAGTTTTTATTAAGTTGTTGACTTTTTATATAATTTCAATATTAAATGAATAAAATAAAATCATTGAGTAATTAAGAGTGTAAAATAAGATTAATAAATTTAATAAGGTAAAAGTATAAAGATAAATAAGTTGTGAGTTAACTTTAATAGAAAGAAAGAATATTCCCACTTCAAAAAATTCAAATCAAATAAGTTAAGGAATTTTGCTTAAATAGAAAACTAGAATAGTGTCATATGAAAGAATACTTGACAAATATGTTTAAAAAAAATTAATTTAAATGAAAAGGTAGAATAGGTTAATTGAATCGCACCATTAATATTACTTAAATTATTAATAATACAAAAATTACCCAATCAGGATTTTGAACGGTTAATTAATCGTTGTTTTGGTGGTTAATTGGGCCCTTCAGCTGTAACTGGTCCAGCTCAATTGGGCCGATTGCAGATAGCTGGGTTAACGGTTAAAAAGTTTGAGAAGAGAATTACTCAGATATCTAAACATATGTGTTTTAACTTTTCTAAACAATCTCTCAATATCTGGTTTCTCTCTTTCATAATGCTTTGAGTTCCTAGTTTGTCAAAAAAGGAATAACAAACAAGTTAGACCGAGTAGTCTAGCTTTGTTTAGCTAAGTATCATTAACGAACGTACCATTGCCTAAAAGTGTCCATCTTCTCTACCATGATGTTAAATGTGATATTTATGCATAATGATTATGTACGAACTCTGAGTCAGACATACCGCGAGATGAGGTGGACGGAATATTGATCAAATCACGACGTCCCAAGAGGGGTATGCTGATATGACTTCTATATTGACCAAATCATCAGAAGTCCTCTGGTCAACGTTACCTGCAGCTAGTGACTGGGTTACCCCGATCTCTGGTACCCCGATGCTCGAAGTAGATCCAACGAATGTGTAAGTAACAGACTAAGACGTAAAATAATGAAATGAGTATATAATATGAACGAATAACGTACCCTGACTCAGGGGGGCCCTCAGGTGGATCGGTGAGTTAGTCGGGATGTTGCTCAAGTTGTCGTGACTCGGAAGAGCAGATGACCGGGAGTCGGATGTGGAGCTAGGTCTGGCGGCACAGAGGCGAATGCGACCTGGATCCGAAAGACGACACGTAGGCCAGGACCTAACAATGACACACAGACTGGGATGTGACATCAACACACAGATTAGGATAGGACATTGGCACACATGCCAAGACACGACAACCAAATAGGATCATTGCATAGGGGTGGAACACAGTGCACAAGCCAGATCGGCAGGAAGGCCGGAACACAATAACGGTACGAAGGTCGGGAACACAATAATGACACGGAGTCGAAACGGAGTAATGGCTCGATAACCGGAATAGAACAGACGACCCATAGTAGGAAAGGCAGCGTCAACAACCGGGGAAGGCGACTGCTGACGGCAGCAACTAGGAGGATGGTGGCAGTGGCCAAGGAGATAGCGGTAACGACCAGAGAGGCAATAAAGCTGCTAGACCGGTGCTGGACACAGTGGTAGCGACGGTGAGGATAAGGAGAGGTGCAGACGGCAAAGGAGGCGAGGTGGGGAGTGGCGCTTAGCTGCTGGATGCGTTGGCAGCTGCTAGGGAGAGAGGAAGAAGAGGTGTCGACGTCGTGTGCAGCGTGTCGACGTGGTCATCGGTAAGCGGCAAAGGCGACTGGGTGGTGTTGGCGTGGAGAGGGAGTGAGTAGGGCATGCACATTTGGCGGCGGTGGAGGCGCGAATTCGGAGTCATTGGTGGGGGGACGGAGAGAGGTGGCTCGGAGGAGGTCGCCTCTTGCTGGTGGTGGCGAGAGATGAAGGACCTCCCTCCCTCCTCTCTTCCTAGTGGTGTCGGCGTCAGTGAGAAGCCTGAGAGAAGAAGAGGAAGGAAGGCGGCGTTCGCCTGAGTGAGCGTGCAAGCACAAGTGGGCGAGAGTGACGGCACGAAGAGGAGGTGGTGGAGTTGGTGTCCGATCATGGCGTCAAGAGGAGACAGAAGAGGAAAGGTTGCGTCGTTGGTGAATCCCCCTAGCGGCTAGGGGTGAGCAAAAATTCGGTAAAACCGAATTAACCGAACGGAACCGACCGAATTTAGGAATTCAGTTCGGTTAATTCGGTTTTCGGTTTTTTTTCAAACATTCGGTTCGATTTTCGGTTAATTCGGTCCGGTTTCGGTTTTAAGTTTTGTAATTCGGTTAAACCGAATAAAATTATTTATTAATCTTTGTATTTTAAAATATAATAAATAAAATATTTTTTTTAATTAAAATCAAATAAAGTTTTAAAATTTCGGTTAAGT
>JBBMJZ010000019.1:10189292-10217071 GCA_037833815.1 Zingiber zerumbet
TTTAAGTACGTACAATAATCAGCAATAGCAAATATAGAGCAATAAAATAAATATACTCCTACTAGATGAGTTTTTCTTTCATAAGCACTCTCATATCCACAACATACGCATGAAACACCTTAGACATCCAACATTTGGTGAGTGGATCAGCCAACATGGAATCCATGCTGATGTGCTCTACCATGACTTGACGACTCTAAACTTTTTTTTTAAGCATTAGAAATTTGATGTCAATGTGCTTAGACTTTGACGAACTATGGTTGTTCTTGGCTTAAAGTTCTGCGGCTTTATTATCACAGTAGATCCTCAATGGTTTGTCAATTCCATCAACGATCTGTAATGCTGTGATGAAGTTTTGCAACCAAATTTTATGATTGGATTCTTCATAGAATGCTACCAAATGTGCCTCCATAGTAGAAGTGGATACTAGCGCCTGCTTAACGCTCTTCCAAGATATAACTCCTTCAGCAAGCATGAAAATATAGCCCGAAGTGAACCTCCTGCTATCCAAGCATCCAGTAAAATTGGAGTTTGAATATCCAACCAGCTCAGGTGATCTAACCTCCGATACGTGATATGCCCTTTAGTTCCTTGCAAATACTGCATCACTCTCTTAATTGCTTTCCAATGTGACGATCTTGGATTACTAACATATCTGCCTAATATCCCTAATATAAATGTTATATCTGGTCGAGTACAAACTTATGCATACATGAGACTTCCCACAACAATAATAACAAACAAGTCTTATCCCACTAGGTGGGGTTGGTTATATGGATCATTTTACGCCATTGAGTTCTATCTCTTACTATATCATCATCTATACAACAACAACAATCAAGCCTTTTCCCACTAGGTGGGGTCGGCTGTATGAATCCTTTTACGCTATTGAGCTCTATCTCCTATTATATCATTATCTATATTTAAATAAATTTTATCTTGTTTAATTATTGCTAACCAAATCTTTTTTTGTCTTCTTCCTCGTTCGATATGCGTGTCTGTCATAGTTTTACATCGCTTAACTGGAGTATTTATTGGTCGTTTAAGTACATGCCCGTACCATCTTAAAGGTGTCTCTCAGAGTTTTCGTTCAATAGATACAACTCCGACTTTCTTACTAATTCTCTTATTTCTTATTTTGTTCATTCTCGTATATCCACATGTCCACCTTAATATCCTCATCTCTATAACTCTCATCTTTTAATCATGTGTTCGAGTTATAGCCTAACATTTAACTCCATATAACATAACAAGTCTAACTGCGGTTTTATAAAATTTTTCTTTAAGTTTAAATTTTAAAGGTACTTTACAATCACATAAACACCTGACGCTCTCCTCTATTTCAACCATCCTGTTTGTATTCTATGTAAGACATCTCTTTCAATTTCTCCATCATTTTATAAAAATGATCCTAAATATCTAAAGTTCTCAGTTTCGGACAACACGTTATCTACTATCTTAACAATTGTCTCATTATGTCTAATATTGCTAAACTCAAATTCCATATATTTTGTCTTTATTCTACTAAGCCTAAAACATTTTCCTTCTAGTGTTTTCTGCCAAGATTCTAGTTTAGCATTTATTCCTTCACGTGTTACATATATCAAAACAATATCATCTTCAAACAACATGTACCAAAGTAATATTTCTTGAATGTGTAGTTCATTCATAATTAGTATAAAAAGATAGAGACTTAGAGTTGATCCTTGATGTAATCCTATCTTTATTGGAAATGCTTCAGTTACTCCACCTGAAGTCTTTACTCTGGTCGTTCTTTACTCTGGTCATTATATCCTCATACATATCCAGGGCCGACCCTGGAGGAGGGCGGCACTGGGCGATGGCCCTGGGCCCATAATTTGAGAGGGCCCAATTTTTTTTTAGTATTATGTATTATAGGCATGTAATTGGGGTCTTGGGTAGTTGGGCCCAAATTCATATTTCATAATCTTTTGATATTGTCTTTTACTTTTATCTTTTTAGCCATGTAATTGGGACCTTGGTAGTTGAGCCCAAATTCATATTTCAGAATCTTTTGATATTGTCTTTTACTTTTATCCTTTTAGGTTACAATTTGTAAAGTGGTAAACAAATGAAAAATTAAGGATTTGGGACTGTCATGAAATAATTGGAAGAAATCGTTTAGATGAATTATATATTATTAAAAATTTATTTTGGACTTTTTTTTTCGGCCCGAGCCTCCTATGTCGAAGGACCGGGGTTGTACATATCCTTAATTAGTTCAATATATATTATGTTAACACCTCTCTTTTCTAGAATTCTCCATATAATTTTTCTTAGGACTCTATCATAAGCTTTTTCTAAGTCAATGAATACCATGTGTAGATCTTATTTTTGCTCCTGATATTTTTCAATTAATTGTCTAAGAAGATGTATAGCTTCTATTGTCGATCTTCCAGACATGAACCCAAATTAATTTTCTGTTACTGTGGTCTCCTTCCTTAATCATTTTTCTATTATTTTTTCGTAAAGTTTCATAGTATGACTCATTAGTTTAATACCCCTATAGTTTGCACAATTTTGTGCGTCTCCCTTATTCTTATATAAGGGAACTAGAGTACTTATTCTCCATTGATCGGACATTTTTTTTGTTTTCAATATCATGTTAAATAATTTTGTAAGTCATTCAATACCTTGTTTCCCTAAGCACTTCCATACCTCTATCGGAATATCATCTGGCCCAACGGCTTTTCCATTGTGCATTTCATTTAAAGTTTGTTTTACTTCTGAAGTTTGAATTCTACGATAAAAGTTAAAATTTCTATGCTCATTTGACCTACTTAAATTACCTAAGTTAAGTTGGTCACCTAAACCTTCATTAAAAAGTTGATGAAAATACCTCTTCCACCGCTCTTTTATTTCTCCATCATTTACTAATACCCTATTACATTCATCTTTAATACATTTTATTTGGCTAAGATCTCTTGTTTTCCTTTCTCTCACTTTAGCTATTCTATAAATGTCTCTTTCCCCTTCTTTTGTATCCAATTTTTGATATAATTGTTCAAAAGTTTCATTTTTTTTGCTTCATTCACTACTCTCTTAGTTTTTTTTCTTAGTTATTGTATAGTTTTTTAGGTTTTCCTCGTTCTTACAAATATATAATTCTTTATAAGCTATTCGTTTTTCATTCACTTTTTCTTGTACTTTCTCATTCCACCACCAAGATTTCTTATTTAGTGGTGCATGCCCCTTTGATTCACCGAGTACACTCTTAAGCCTTAGCTACTATTTTCAACTTTGATACCATCTTATTCCATGTCGTATTAGAATTTAATGCTTATACTCCTACCTTCTTTTTAAATATATTTTGCTTCTCATCCTTTAACTTTCGCCACTTAATTGTAGGAGTCATATATATTTTCTTTCTATTGATATTATACTTGAAGCATATATCCAACACTACTAACCTATGTTGGGTAGTTAAGTTTTTTCCAGAATGACTTTACAATCTTTACAAATCTTTTTAATCATTCTTCCTAACTATAAGAAAGTCAATTTGCGATTTATTATTCTCACTTTTGAATGTGACTAAATATTCTTCTCTTTTCTTAAAAAACGTGTTAGCTAGTATAAAGTCATATGTCATCGCAAAATCTAATATAGTTTTCCCTTCCTCATTTCTTATTCCAAACCTATAACCTCCATGTACCCTTTCATATTCCTTATTTTTCACTCCGACATGCTCATTTAGATCACCTCATATTAAAATCATTTCATTTGGTGAAATACTTTATAATACTTCATCTAAATCGTCCTAAAATCTTTATTTGGTAGCTTCATCTAATTCTATTAAAATTTATTTATTTTTTCTTCTATAATACATACTGTTAACTTTTTGGTTATTTGAGTTAATTTAATTTCTCAATAGGTTGAATTTACTTTTGTTTTGCTGGATTTACCTTTCAATTTGTTCTCTTTCTTATTTTAGAATCATATAAAATAAGATTTGTAATACATCGTATTGAATCACATTGAATCCAACTAAATCATCAGGTTCATGTCACTTCCAATTCATATATAAAAATGTGAATCATATTGTGTGATATGAATTGTGAATTGTATGATTGTGATAATTATATCTAAATCCCAAATTGGTAAACAATTGATTTTTTTAAAATTTTGGACAGTATTATCCAAATTTTCATGGGAAAAAAATTAAAAAGGTGCTCCTTATTTTCATTATTGTGTCTTATTTTTCATCTTGAAAATACCTTTATTTTAATGTTATTGTAGTAACTTCGGCCACTACTGCTATAACATGCTCAAACTGCTCAAATATTGGTTAAAACTTCTCCAATTTGATTAAAATTGTTCCAACCAACTTTAAATACTATTGAAGCAATTTTGACTGAAGCTACTACAACATGGAGCAGTTTTGGCCGAAGCTGTTATTACAATGTGTGTGTTGGAATAAGACTATTTTCAAAATGAAAAATATAATAGGACATCCTTTGGATATTTTTTCAAAATAGGGTGTCCTTTTGATGATAATGAAAATAAGGGGCACATTTTTTTTTTTTATAAAATATAAAATTATAGAGAAATCTCTCTTTTCAATTTTAACATTCTCTAAATTTAATTTTAAGCTAATTTTAAAAATAAACCATGCTACATTTTTTTTTTTGGAAAAGTACAATATTACCATTTTAATTTATATAATTATCTGCGCATGACATAGGAGAAAAGATAGTTTTAAACTAAATAAAAAAATTCACTATTGAAGGGATGAAGTGCATATCACTGCTTAATGGGCTTGTACGCACGTAGTTGTTTATAGTGATTGAATAGGTACCTTGTTTCAACGTATAATTTGGCATTGATTGTATACCACTACGTTATTATTTTTTTCTAAAACCTTAACAGCCTTGCATGAAGCTTATTGGTAAGAAACTATTGACATGGCCAAACACAAATAAATGCAACTTAGGAGTTCATTGAATTTTTATTTCCTTATATATCCCACCTTTCTACTGGTCTAGAGTCTAGATCTATATTGAGTGACCAATATTAATGAAATGGGTGTTTAAAATCTTATTGCATGTCAAGGAATCCAATTTGGATCCGTGCTGCATTATGGTATGAATTCTGCGTGTGATTGACTTTTGACATTGATGACTGCAACATACAGTTTACTATTTACTACATGCTTGTTCGTTGCCTGAATGAATCCCATATTAACCAGGGTAGATTTTTTCTTTGTATGCATTAAGCAAAGTGAGCTTGCATGTTTTGAATTGTTTGTTTGACATATTTTATCATTTAGGGTGTGTTTCTTGTGAGAGAAGGAAAACACGGATGCAAATTAGGTAACAAAAAATTTCTCAATGACATTTTCTCTTTTTCCTTTGGCGGAAGAATAGAGAAATCCTTTCCCAATTTTATTCTATATTGCTTCCATCTGATTTGGATGAAAAACTCACTTTCATGCAATGGACCTAAAAAAAAGGCCAAAAAAAAAATTCAAAATTATTTTTTCACATTTATTTTTGATTTTTGATTTATGATTTTTAAAATACTTTTAATAGATAATGTTTGGAAATTTAAATTTCCCTCTGTCGTTCCTTTCATCCAAGCAAACAAAGGACTAAAAACTCTACCTTTTTCCCTTCAAGGAAATAAAAAAAATTGGAGCCCGGTGCACGAAGCTCCTTCCAATGCGGGTGAAGGGTTGGATCACACTGGGTTTATTGTACACAATCTTACTTTGAATTTTACTAGAGGCTGATTTCGTGACTTTAAGCGATGCCCTCAAGGTCACATAGGAGCAACTTTACCATTGTGTCAAAGCTTCCCTGCCCTCCAAGGAAACCAAAACAAAGAAAAACATTTTTCAATTGTATTTTCGTATGAGTTTTTTTTTTCTCCTAGTTATTTCCTTTCTTTATCAAAAACATAGCCTTAATTTCTAACTGATACCTTTCTGGGTTGTTTAACAGTTTCCTGTTGTTTTTTTTAATATAATGCCATCTGATGCATTAAGCTGTTTCATGAGCAAATGAAGTATTGTTTTGCACTTAACTGTACATTCCTATGATGAACTTGACCTATTGATCTTGTTCCATTAAGAGTTTCGTAGACATGTTGATCTGTTCCATTCACTTGTAATCCTTTGTAGTATGGAACCAAATATTTGGTTCTGATGAAATTTGTTCATGCAGCTTGTAGCAAAACTGACCAAGGGTATAGTTGAAACTTTCAAGACATGCAACCCTGCCTTTCGATATTCAGAGCCACTGAATCAAAAACGATTCCTAACCAATCCATCTACTGGGGTGCTGAATGATGGTTTTGACAATGCAAATTCAGATCTCATCTTGTATGTGAATTTTGAGCTGGTCAACTCAGAAACAAAAGGAAGGTTAGGCTTCTCATATTAATTAAAAGGCGATTAGTTTTATTAGTTTCTTTCTAGATAATGCCTTCTCTATTCATTATATTTTATCTTTTGTAGTATTAAGATGCTAACTAACAGTCTTTTTTTATAGTAAAGTTTGAATTTATTGTTGTCTTATATACCTTCATCACTGATAATTTTGATACTACTCTGTTTTGGATGTTCTTTGTTTCTTTCATCAATTGATTTGTCTTACATTTCGTTGTTAATTTTAGGGCTATGTTCCCCCTATTCCAATTGCAGTCGAATCTTTATTAATCTTTGTAAATTACATTAATCAGTTGAAACTGTTATTGACAGTTGGACAATGCCAGAAACTATCTTAAATCATTATGACTGATATACCATGTTTTAGTGTTGATTGGACTGTATGTACCAAGAGTACATTATAATCGGACATTTAAAACCATAATTGAGGTCTTAAATTTTGTGACTACACAATTAGAAGACCGCATAGACAGTGTTCGTGTTATCGGCTATGAGAACATATTGTATACTTTATGCTAAAAAATTTGAAGCATTAATTTACCTATAACATTTTTCATACTAATATCCCTTTTGGATTTTAGGTACATTGTCAAAGATGCCCTTGGCCAAGGGACCTTTGGACAGGTTGCCAAATGCTGGGATCTGGAATCTAACAAATATGTTGCTGTGAAGGTTATTAAGAACCAACCTGCTTACTATCGGCAGGCATTGGTTGAGGTTTCTATCCTGGACATGGTAAATGGTGCAAATAAAAGTTATTTATGTTTGCATCAAACCTTTTATAGATATGGCAACTATTTTCAGTGTGTGTGTGTTTTTTTTTTAAATTTTCAGTTAAATAAGAAGTATGATCCTGATGATAAATATCACATAGTCCGGATGCTTGATTATTTTGTATTTCATCGACACTTGTGCATATCATTTGAAATGCTTGGCTCAAACCTGTAAGTCGTCTTTGATATATATATGAACATTTAACATAATTTTTTGTGTTGTATTGAATGATTTCTCTATGTGTATAGTTATATGACACTGATGTATGCTGAGTGTTGTAGGTATGAATTGATCAAAATGAACCACTTCAAAGGTTTGTCCCTGAGCATTGTGCAGGCATTCTCAAAACAGGTAGGAGACGTCATATTAAGTTTTGGCTTAGACACCTTTACAGTTTTGGTTGATAGAAGCTCCTTTTCTATGATTGCTTCATGCATTTTTTGTCAACTTTCTTAGATCTTGCATGCATTGGTTGTCATGAAAGATGCTGGTATAATTCATTGTGATATGAAGCCAGAGAACATACTCATGTCAACAAGGTGAGGTGGTAATTGTAAGGGCAGGCAAGATCTGTTTTTTTACTCGTTCACTGAACATGGATATAATTTTTCACCAAATCTAGTGTGAAGCCTCCACAAATAAAAGTTATTGATTTTGGATCAGCCTGTATGGAAGGTCGAACAGTCTACTCTTACATACAGGTTCCTATTATATCTCACTATTAGTTTTACATATTGCAAATTAAGAATAGTGCTTATAGAATGTTAATACACAGTAATCATGCTATACCTGTTTGTATGTGTTGCAGAGCCGCTACTATAGGTCTCCAGAAGTTCTTCTTGGTTATCCGTATCCGTATTTTCATACTTTGTCTTGCCATTCTTTAACTTTCAGGAAAAAAACATTTCTCTTTTTATAATCAGCATTGTTGAAAATTCTCTCTTTTTTCTCATTTGAGTGCTGATTTCAAATCAACGATGCTTCTTATTTCTTTTGCAGATATTTTATAACAATTATATTTGGTTGAAAGTTTGTAATTGTTGTGTAGAAGTGTTTTGTGCTTAATATTTCTGCTAGATATACCACTTCAATTGATATGTGGTCATTTGGATGCATTGTTGCTGAGTTATTTCTTGGTTTGCCTTTGTTTCCTGGAGCCTCTGAATATGATCTCCTGAAGCGGATGATAGAGATACTTGGGTAGGTTTTTTTTCCTTTTCTCTCTTTTTCTTTTTTTTCTAGCACTTTTTTTGTTCCAGTATGCTACATCTAATCAGTTGCGTACTTTGTACTTGGAGATATTTTGTAGTCTTAGAACTGTTTCTTTTTTAAAGTGAAAAGAGTTTTTGGTTGTGATTATGAAGGTGGTTAAATTATATTGCTACCCATATACGCTGAGGTAGATCAAAGTTGGTTAGTCTAACTTTCGACTTACATCCACATTACAAAGCTATTTAGATTCATTTCATGTTATCTATTAGAAATCATTGACTATTGGGGAAATTTTATTAGTAATAAGAATTGACCTAGTTTTTCTCTTTCAAAACTAGTATTCTTAGTTTTGATTATGGAGGCCATACACTTGTCTGACACCGATACCAATTAAAAGATAAGATTTAAGATTCTTGGACGTAGTGGAATTATGTCATTTTTTCTCCTTCAGAACTATTGTTGTTAGCTTTGATTATTGAGGCCACACACCAATCTGATACCAAGCTACTAGAATATAAGATTCGAGACAATTCAAAACAAGGTTTAGAATCATTGGGAAAGAGTGGAGCAGTGTCATCATCATAGAAGTTTTGTAGACCACGATCTACACCTTAGCCTAAGACACATGAAAGAAGCCACCGGAGACTTGTGTTATGTTATTTAGCAAGGTATTGTTGTTGGGAAGCTCCGAAGATCACAATCACCGCCTCAACTGGAAACATCTTTGTTGTTGCCTCATGTTACTCAGCTCAAAACACCTTTATTGTTGCCTCATCATGCCTAAAACATCTCCATCGCTGTCTCACATTACTCCTTAGCTCGAAACACCATCACCTCATAAAAAATGATCGTGGCCCTCTCTTGAAGTCATAGCTGATCTTGCACCATGTCATGGAAACCTTGCGTGCTGCAGATGAAATCTTTGGTTGCTACAGCATCACATGGAAGCTTTGTATGAGATGCTTCAAGGTTTCAGATTATTCCACGTGCTACTTGGTAGGCGGAATGAAATGTTTCTCCTGTGCCGATCAACACAATAAAATTTTAGAATAAGAATATTAGAAGGTAGATTTTTGTGCAAATCATCTTTTTTCAGTAGGCATGCGAATCTAAACAACAAATTAATTATAATCATTGTCAATACATCATAAATTCACTGTAGGTTCTATTTTGTACATGGTTTGAAATCTCGTACCATGTCCGGTGCCACTGTCAAAACTTATCTTTTTAAATTTCTAAAATTTGACACTGCTCAGCAGAACAAGTAATCTATCCTTAGTCTTATGAATTATGTTGATGATAATCATATCATACATTGATGAGTATCATGTCTCATATTCGGCACTCCTTAACATATTACAAAACACATCAAGATGCATTGAAATAATATTTATTATTTTTTAATAATTTTTTGTAATATCAAAATTGTACCATTTCAGATGAGCACAGAGTCTGAAATTAAGTACATAGTTATGCTCTATTCTTATGTTAATCACCTTTCTCTTTTTGTCCAATTCTTCATTAGCACCATATGTTGAAATATTAGCATGGTACCAAAATAGGATCATGCTAGTTAAAGTTTGAAATTCTAACATGGTTCAAAATTTTGAACTTTAATTTTGTATCTTGTTTACTTTTTACCTCAAGTCACAAATCTTGAAAATTAAGTTGATTAGTGAATGTATATCTTAATCTCTATTCTCTATCACCTTTTATCATTCTTAGTGGACTCACATTGGATCTCCTTGTCTAGAACCATAGTCATGCAAATTGTTTAGTCCTAGACTTGGTTGGGATATGAATTAGGCCTTGGCTAAGCAAGAGCTCCATTAGATAACGTTAAAAAAATTCTATCGTGTTAAATTTGCTGATCTGCCTTCAAGGCTGCCTACCGCTACATGCATGTGCTACCATCTTTGCATCGTCCACAAGAATTGCTACCTTTTGCTCATTCGCTCACCTGTGTATGAGAGCACAAGGCTCAAAATTCTTATCTCGCGGTATGCTTCTGCAATCCTTTTGGCCTTCTTCAATCCTTTCCTCATCCTCTTTTGTTCTATCAACACCACTATTGATACAATATAGCATGGTATGAAAGAGTTTCATATCGGCCGGGGATCTAACCCTGGTTAGGAATGAAATTTCAAAGTTTCAAGCCTTGATATGTAGTTAAAATTTTCACTTGGTAAAACTATTTTTACTTATACACTATGATGACAATAACATCATACAGGGTAACAAAGGAAAGCTAGTTGATAGCTGATCAACTAGCATATTGGATTGCTCACGGATTAGTAGATCTATCAATGTTAAGTGCGTCGACTTGTCAATTGTGCTCATATATCTAATAATATCTCCATTTCTTTCTCAATTAGTTCAATTAATGTACTATTACTATATAGTTCCATTGTCCTACTCTAGAACTCTGTCTTTTCATTTAGGTTTCAGCCTTATTCTTTATCTCTTTCTATTTCACATTTCTATCTTTTTTCCTTTTTATTTGACTCTTGATAGAAGCAAAATCTGATCTCCTAGTGCCCTGGGTCATGTTTACTATGCGGGAAGGGAATACACATGGAAACAAGGTAGTGGAAATATTTCCCCAGCTGGCAGTATGCTTTGTTTCCTTTGACAGAAAGGGAGGAAGGGACAGAAAAAACTAGGGAAATCTTTCCCCAGTTTGACTAAACTTTACTTCCATCCCATTTAGTCAGAAAAGACATTTTTCTTGTGCAATGGAACTCAAATTCGACAAATAAAAGACCAGTTTTTAAAATTTATTTTGGATTATTTTTATTTTTAAATTTATGTTTTCCTCCCTCTTTCCTTCCCTTCAAGGAAATGACTGAATGGGAAACTCCACTTTTGCCACCTAGGTGGATTAATGAAGGGATGGCTGGATTGATCACTTAAATTTTTTATACCTCTTGCTGTTTACTTTGATAAATGGAATAGAAAGAATGGAAAAGTGGGTGAATAAAAATGAGCTTTCATCCGTCATTTTGAATCAATCCAAAACAGGCAGTTCAAAGAGGGATTGTATTTTGGTTTTTATCCATCCAACCAAATAAGCAACACGATGGAAACACTTATAAC
Source organism: Zingiber zerumbet (assembly GCA_037833815.1). Classification (NCBI taxonomy): domain Eukaryota; kingdom Viridiplantae; phylum Streptophyta; class Magnoliopsida; order Zingiberales; family Zingiberaceae; genus Zingiber; species Zingiber zerumbet. The sequence goes on from JBBMJZ010000019.1 coordinate 10,200,781, forward strand.
TCATTCATCCATCTATTCATCCAACTTAATGCTTCCTCTGTTTTTCTGTTTTATACATTTGACTATTTGTCTCCCCCCAATGTTCAAATATGATTTCTTTAGTCTTCTCATGGCTGTTCTGTCATCTCTGACTTTACTACTTTCATATATATATTTTTTTGAACTTATCATACTTTTGTTGTATGTCTCTCTTGTCAACCAGCGAATCTTCCTTTAGATTAGCCTCAACAATCCCATGTAAATACGCTAGTCATGTTTTGAACTTTAGAATATGTTACTCGTATTGTAGTTCCATGGCCGTTATTAATATCATTGCAAATTTGACTTGCAATTTCATCTCAATTTACTATGATAAACTCGTAGAACCAAGCCACACTTGCACATTCCTATCTTTTTTTTCAATGACACTTTTTTTTCATACTCCTATTCATTTTGACCTTATGGAGGTTTTTCTTGTTTTCAAAATTTAAAATGGGAAGGGACTATTTTATTTCTTTAAACTGCATTGCTGTAGTAGAGATTGGAAATGGTTTGGGTTTTGAAAATCTAGCAGAGAAAAATGGGGGTATGATTCTATTGATTTAGTGGTTTTATGAGTTAACTTTGTTGGTTGATTTTTGTAGTTGTCCCAGGGTTGCTAATGGTGATTCTGGTATACTATTTTATGCAGTGGACAACCACCTGATAGCTTGCTTAGGGATGCTAAAAATACTAGCAAGTTCTTTAAGCATGTTGGGAGTATTCATTGTTCAGAGCATGATGGGACCTCCAAGGGAGGCATTAGTGCTTACCGTATTCTGACCGTGGAGGAATATGAATCAGTGAGTTTTGACAATTTTGTAATGGATGATTGTTCCATATCTTATCCATTCTAAGACATATTTTTCATATGATATTTCTAAAGAGAGAGTCAAATAAACCAGACATTGGGAAGCACTACTTTAATTTTGTAAACTTGGACGATATCATTGACAACTACCCATACAGAAGAAATTTGTCAGACAAAGAGAAGTTAAAAGGTTAGAAGACAAGGTTGTATATCACGAAGTGGATAACTATTTGATTTTGCAGATGCTGAGTAGGCATTTGCTTATTTACTTTTTAAGTAAGATTATAAGCATTTTGCAGAAAGCTTAACCCGCTTAGCCTTGGTTGATTTCTTGAGGGGTCTTGTTGAATTTGACCCAGTAAAACGATGGTCACCTTTGCAGGTCACTAGTCTAACTTAATTTGTCAGTAGTTTATAGAGTTTCAATTGAATTTTAAGTAGTTACATATTGTTCTCATTTTCAGGCTTCCGGTCATCCATTTGTCACTGGAGAACCATTTGACTGTCCCTATAAACCACCCATCGAGTCTCCAAGAATTGTAAGTTAATTCTGATATCCTAACCTTCTGGTTTCTTAGTTGTGATCTCTCCACATTGGCCGATCTGTTGTTTGTCATTTGCTTGAGATCCCTCAATTTGGAACTTGACCTATCTAATACTTTATGTTTTAGATTTAATATTTATATGTTAATTGTTTCTGATAGTCTTTCATTTCTTCTTCACTTCATGATAATGAATTTATGTCAATTAATGATGTTGCTTCTAGATTCTGAATGCTACTGTTGCATGTGGGTTCTTAGTCTGGATTGTTATTTGATACTGAACTAAAAAATTTTATTTTAATTTTGGGATTGTGTAGCCAGTCATGCATACTGTAACGGTGGATCACAATCCAGGAGGTGGTCATTGGCTAGCTGCTGGTCTTTCTCCTCAGGTCGTTGTGAAACCTCATTGTCATTTCGGAAGACCTTTTTATTACTGAAATATGTAAACTGTTTGATTTGACCATTACATCACAACTTTTAGTTATGAGTTTGTCATTTGATGTTATTCCATGTTAAGCAATCTTTTCATCTTTCAGGTTTCAAGTGTTAACAAATATTCATCACAAAGTCCTCACGTTCACAAGGTGCCTATGTCTTATGGCAGTAGCTATGGCAGCTTTGGGAGCCATGGTAGCTATAATGATAATACAGGACTAGGAAGCAGTTATGGAAGCTATGGCGACGTTAATAATATTCATGCCTATAATTCACCGCTAGCTCCATCTGGGTTCAATGTGCATGTACAAGTTGGAGGGCCATTTCTTGGAGCTAGTCCAGATGCAAGGCATAGGTCACAGTTTTCTCATGGACATGGGTACAGTGTTAGCCCTTATGGAGGTCTGGGACCAATGTCCCTAGGAGTAAGTCCTTCTCAGTTTACTCCTCCAAGTTCCCAGATGCAGATTTCATCAGCTTCACCTGGAAAATATGGTCCAACATCACCAGTTGGAGGTGGCTCTCGTGGTATCTCATTGAGTAAAGCAGCTGTTGTTGGCCAGTATAATAAGAGAGGTGTGGGCTACTCGACCATGTCTGTGCAGCCTTATGGAAGTGCATCTGAACATGGACAAGGATTTTCTAGTGATGGCATGACCTCTAATCACCCTGAGACTCAGTCTCTTGGACATGGTGGTCCTTATGCTGCATTTTTATCTTCTAGTCATACTAACTGGAGGCAACAGTTGGGAGGAGCAAGCGGCTTTTGCAGTTCAACTTCTGCCAATCTGAAAGGTTATCCTGCACCTTATATGCATAACTCCATGACTTCTTCTCAAAGATCAGAAGTTCCATTTGATATAACAGAAGGAAGTTCATCTGTGCCTCATCCTGGAGAATGGGACCCTGGTTACAGGTAAAAACTGAATCCTAGATCCAGCAAAACTATTGTTTATTCTAGAACTTGGCCATTTCTTTTCTACCTTATTGACTTGTTTTGCTTTTGATGCATACCTGAAAGATGGGTCAATTTTCACTCAAATACATTAGCATTTTAGTGATAGTATAGGGATTGATTCTTATAACAAGATGACCATTAGTGGATAAAGTATAGAGATTTTGTTCAGTTTATTGTGCATTGAGTTTTTATCTATGGAAATCACAAAAGTTTCCATCTATAATCTTGTCTAGAAAATAATCCTTTTTATTAAAAAAATTTATATGTTTATTTTATTATTATTTACTATTATTATTTTAAAATTGTTCAAATGTTACTAGATGATTCCTTCTACCAACAAGATTCAACCAATGTTAAGATATTTTTCTTAGTTTTGACAGTATTTGTGTTGAACATATCCAATTCAGTAAGTCTTCCTAAGCATTTTTCATCTGGTTTTACCACCAAGGTGTAGTGGACATGAAATTTGATGGATTTTATTTGTCATGCTAACAATCCTGCATATACTGCGCTTGGCAGTTTGTCTTCATATGAAAGATTATCAAGGATCATGGATGTCTTAGTTCATTTGATCACTTGTGTATTGAAGTTTTCATATCTTCTTTTATTACTAGAAAAAATAAAGATTTATGGGTGTTTAATAATATTATGATTCCTGAGATTGTCATACTTCTTTCGTACTTTGAATTTCTTGTTTTTTTTTTGCAGCATAGTTATTTAGGTTATAGCTCATCTAAATGTTTTATTTGTTTTATCCCTTTCCCAGTGATGAATCTCTTTTGCAAGAGGATAACGGAGACATCAGCTCACTAAGCACTGAATTTGTGAATTGTGTGCACCTTGATGACCCATCAGATGTTACTAGCCTTTCAAGTGGAAATAACAGATATAGCCATGGTCATAATCAAGCTCGCCTAAGTTCAAAATTCCTGTCATCAAATCAAAGGTATTGAAAGCATCTGTTGCTCTTTGTTATCAATGATAGATAGCTGATTTCTGCACTTTAGTGCTGATAGCAGATGTGATGCTGAATGTCATACATGTGTGCCTGACACTTTTTTTTTTTTGTGTTACTCTGACTCGCTGTTATATAATGTAACGTACGGATGGGCGGTTGCAATCTTCCCTAGTACCTATGCTTGTTCCTGATTAATTAATCAGGTATCTGGCCCACTAAATACTCATATAAAATCAAGAAATTAAAACTCATACCCACTCATTTAACTAAGCTGATTTCCTCCAGGTATCCTAACCCTCCACAAAATGGGAGGGTAGTTTACAACTACTCAAATAAATGGGAACTTGACAACAATTGCACTTGAGAAAAACTATTCATCAATAATGTTAACTATCCACGCCAATAAAAAATTGTATTAGCCTCCACACTTGGAACTATTGCGCTCATTCAAGATGTATCCACATCTTTTTTTTTCATTTACTTGAAGAACACAGATGGCTTCAAAAATGGAAGAAGAAAACAACAATGAAAAATATGTGCATGTATCAATGGACTCTTGCACTCATTCAATAAAAAAATGTAACTCTTTAAATATGTTGATTCCTGCATATAAATTGCACTTGTTTCTCACATAATTGTACTTGTTCTTCTTGTTTGGTTAAATGTTTAAGATGCGGAAATTTTTTAATTAATAAAGGTCTAACTTTTATGGTTATAGAAAATTTAGTATGGTTTTAGGTATATAATAAGTAGGGTAGTATTATGGTGGATAAGTTATTTATCAATAATATTACTATTATTTTGGTTAAATATTTATTATAATTTTTTAATTTACAGTACCCATAGATACTCAAACCCACTTGAATACTCAGTATATACCCGCAAATAGCCAAGTTATGGATACCTATTTACCCATCACAATATCTAAACCCAACAATTTAAGTCATCTATCTAGTTAACAGGTACCCATTGCTGTCTCTATTCTAACATCATCATTACTAGATTTGGTTGACTCTATATTTTTCTATCAAAACTTATATTAGTCAATGAAATTGGTTAGGCGTAACTTTGAGCATATTTTTATCCCACAAGTTTTGAATGTACTTGTTTGTGCATATTTTTATTGTGGGTCATCCCTCGAGTGAGCTCTTCTCCGTCATGCCAAATTTCATTTGAATGCCATGCATCGGCAATTGGAATATGTTACAAAGATGATAGGTAAGACTTGTGAGATATCGCCACATGACATCATCAACAGGCAGAGTAGCACAAGCATAATTTTCACAATATGATTCTCAGATAAAATGTACAAGTTATTACTCAAAATGTTGTAATGCAAGGTCATAAATAGGCAACAAATTGAAAGAAACTGATAACGCCATGCAAAACTTTAATCTCACCAGTAATGGTCTTAGAGTAGTACACTAAATAAATCATCTTATACTAAGCTGGCGGATGAGTCAGTATAAGAGTTATTAGTAAACACTGATAAGAGAGCCTCCTAGCAGTATAAAAGAATAATAACAAATAATACAAGAGAAAGACAATGCAAATTTTGCAATCTCTGCCATGCAATATAATGGAAACCTCAATCACTATCGTCAATCAAGGGATGGTGCTCATATCACTCAATTGAATAGGGTCACCTCAATTATAAGACCTAAAAATCTCTATTGACTATAATAGTTACTTCGATTGTTAGATCTAGAAAACTCTCTTGATCCTAAGAACTTGCATTGATACACAGTCACCACTCTGGGGGTTTAACTCTTCAGTTGAGCGTTGACATTTTCCAACTGTCACAAGCCAGAATCATCACAAGATGTCATGCGATACTTAGGTTTGACCGAACTCAACTATCATAGACAACCTTAGAGCTGCAAGGCCATACAAGCTATGATTCATTACATTTGTCACAAGAATATTATCATATCCTTAAGTTGTATTCTCTATCATTTTTTGCTACACATGTCATTATGCTTTTCCATATATATAACAAGCAAATTCATCATTAATATCAACAACAAAAATGAGTATGATATAAAGCATATATTTCTAGGCATGTTTCAATAAATAAATACTTTAAGCAGATAAAGGTGCAAATTCATGTATGTATAAGGAATCCAAGGTAACCCCAAAACAATACGAGCTGAAAAGGTCAAAAGAGTTTCCATAAAGTTAGGGTTTCAAACTAGAGTATACAAATATTGGGTACATAGACCTACCATCTGTTGAGATTAACCTTAGGGAAGTCATAATTACCATTGAACACCTGACAATCCAATCCACGCACATGGTCCAACAACTCTTCACATTGAATCATCTACTTGATAACTAAAGTCTCATGATACAAACTTTATGCAAATGCATTCTCAAGATTGCACCAATGAAAGCATTCATGCCCCACTGGATGAACAAAGCTTGTATAGCTATACTAAGGTCCATCCTGATGTCATAATCATATAGTGGATCATACCAATTCCATACTGAAGGCAACTTATACTGAATGTGTATGCCACCTCTGTCATGGAGACTTAGCATAAGTCTCAGCTCTTCAACTTATAAATCTTTGCAATACACTTTGCTTGTCAAGGACAGGAGTGTGGTTACTTCTCTAATATGTACTGCATAATTCCACTTCCTCAAATTTGCCCTAAAGGATGAATGTAACATCACTTATGTCACATCTTTAGGATCCAATACTATTAGTGAACATAATGATGTAGATCGTTAACACCAACTCCCTTTCCTTGTGTTTATCACACAACCCATTTGGCAGCTAAGGCTCCATCAACATTTGTGACAATATGAATGTTGACATGATGACTCAATCTAACACATACTTGTTCCTACCAAACTCAAGTGAGAATCCTAATCTATAGTGATAGACTTGTGCCTAAAGGGAGGTTCATAATTCAACTACCCCTCTCCACGAGTTTTGAAGCAAAACTTCCCTCTTTTAGAAGCTTTAGTCCTCATAATTGATACAAGATTCACAAATACAAATACTAATGGGTACATGATTCACAAATGCAAATACTAACACCCATATAGACACATTCAGGGCATTTCCCAAATAGAATGAGGTTGACAATCTTCACACATCACCACATGATTACTACTTATGATAGGATGATCACACTATTAATCAATCTTGCTTGTCGATGATGATTGTTGAATGTGCTCTTGTTGAGAATATAGTCCAAGGTCATCATTCTCTGTCTAACTTGTGGAGTCGCTGCCAAGATGAGAAATGATAAAGTGTGCAGCGAAGATATTAGAAACACTTTAAAAAGGAAGCCATGAACCTTCCCTACAAAACTCCACTAGAAAATGATTTTCATTGTTGAAATCAAAAAAGGGGTAGAGGATGTTGTTTGCAGGAATACAAACAAGAACAGCTCCTATATAGGAGCCTAAAGTGCTAGTAAAACAAGATGACTTTCTATGAAACATCACTCGAAGGCTGTGGAAGAGGATTATTTTCTTCATCGGATCCAAGACTTAAATAGGTACAATGAAGGAGGGCTTGCTAATCTGTATGAATAATGGTGGAGAGGAAGCTCTGCATGCCATCTTGACAGAGAGGGGCAGTAAAGACGTGTGCTTGTCTGTGCACTGTGAAGATAACGACAACTCCTTTGCTTGACGGGGAGGGACTCAAAAGTTTCTTACCAGCACAGTGAGGACTGAGGCCTCATCGATAAACACAAAGGGGTTTGCCAACAAGGGTTGAGGAGCTTGGCCTGTAGTTGCTTTTAGTTGACAATATTATGACAAGGCTCTCATATTTTTTCTATACTTGCAATTGGGCTTCCTGTCCCTTTGTTCTATTGATTGCTTGTGCTCTAGATTTACTTTTTTGTCCTTTTTTTTATTGAATATGGGAAAACAGTTTTACAATATGCCTTGCATGCAATTGGAAAATGACTTAGAAAATAATATATTGGGAAGAAGAGATTTGTGAATGCACTCTAGTAATTTGAGATAATTTTCCATGATAGTTTGAGTTTTAATTTTATATGCTGTAGAATTTGGAAAGAAAATATATATTACATATCATCATAATAATGAGATAACCCATGAATGGGGTATATATAGACACATAATAAAAATCTAAACCTAGTTGTGTACTGATGTGAGACTTGAAGGATCTAAAAGAATTTAGATATCTCCACAATGGTACGATATTGTCCACTTTGGGCCTAAACCCTCATGGTTTTGCTCTTGGGATCTATTCAAAAGGCCACATATCAATGGTGATATCTTTTTCTTATAAACCATGATCTTTCCCAAGTATTTTCAATGTGTGACTATGTTTGCAACCTTGCAACTCCAACAATCCCCCCCTCAAACAAAGGACCACAGGATCCCCCTCAAGTATCGGGTCACTTTTGACCTGCTTAGGTCCTCCACTCGAGCATCGGGTCACTCTTGACCTGTTCAGGGCTTCCCCTATTTTGTTCAAGGTTTCACCCACATGGTTTAACCTTGGATCATGATTTTGACTTGTGCTTCTTCCGGCGGTTAGTCCGATGAAGAGCGATCTTGCTCTGATACCAATTGAAGGATCAAAAAGAATTTAGATATTGGTATTAGAGCCAAGTTCGTTTCAGGAGGACTAACCGCCGAACGAAGCACACAAAATAGCTAGTCGCCAAAGGGACCTACAAGACTAAACCCACTAGACAAATAGTTATACCTCTAACATATATATGAGACTAAAGTAGAATACAATTCCTTGTAAAATATGTACTTTAAGATGGGAAATGTGTTCTTGTTGAGATTTTGTTGATATATATCTCTGCTACCTCATGAGTGTTACAATACTGTTTTTTACAATTTTCCACTTGTACCTTGAATACTGCTCAGAATTTTGTTCATCCTAGTTGTCCATTCTCTTGCATTCCAATCCCATACAACTCATTGTTTTCCTACTTGTTTTATTTCAGAACAGATGGACTTCGTCAAACATATTCACATGTTGAAGGCCCTTCTACCTCTCATGATGTACGCGGTGGAAATGGCCGTCCACTCCAATTTTCACAAAACTTTCCAAGTCGTTTTGGACAACAATCTACTCATCGGTATAATTATATGAACCCGTCCATTATGCATGGTGAAAGAAACCATCAATATGGCCAGCCAGCTTATTTAAATTACAACATAACAGATTCTCATTCTTCTACCAATGCCATGTTCAGCAATAGCATGCAATGGGGTATAATCATACAGCATCCTTTCTTTATTGTTCCTTCTTATCAAGTTGATATATTTTAACAGTTCCTCTTTTGGCTTTGCATAGTGATCTTTAAATGGCTGATATCACAAAAAATCTTGCTTATAATTTGACATGGTTTCGTTGATTCACATTGGCATTGCAACTGTTTTGTGTTAATTTTTTTGGCACATTGGGGAGAGTAATCATCTGACAGTGCTGAATGCTGTTGTAGGGAGGAGGGGTGGACATCCAATGACAACAACCCTACCAGCGGCTCATTCAAGAAAGGACTATGGAAAGATTTAGCCCTTCCAAATGGGATAATTATTAGTTGCTAGCACTGAAAGATTGCTTGCAGTTGCTTTTCTTGTGTTGTTTCTGCCTGTCCTTTAATTGGGTTGTTGATACATTGTGCTTCACATAATGTTTTGCCAATGTGGTATCTTTATATCATCTTTGGCCGTATCATCTTTGATGGGTTTCACAAACATCAACAGTGTGCTGCACTTTTATCATTCAAAGCCATTTTTTAATTTCTTTTTGCCAGATTCAGAGGCAATCCTATGGTTTCGGTTGGTGTGTGTGTGTGTGTGTATATATATATATATATATTTCCACAGCAGCTACAGGTAGAAGAAAAGGAGTGTATACTAATATAGATTAGCAGAGGCCTATCTTGAAAAGCTAATCCACTGTTGCATGTCTTCAACTGAGAAGGTCCAGAGTGCAATATCTGTTCTTGCATCTGTAAAGAACGGTTACAAGCTTATCTTGTTTGGATATGGTAGTTGTATGGTTGCTATTATTTGTTTGAACTCAATCTGGTGTATTAGACTGTCTTGACTCATTAAGGTATTACTGAGCATAGGGGAATTTAGGTGGATGCTTGTTGAACAACGGGGTGTCCATGCCTGGTTCCTGTTGCAAGACAATTGCTAGTGCCTAGTGTTAATGATGGATTGATTTCAGTATGTCAATGTACTATTCTGTCAAGTTAGTTTATATAGTATTTGAATTAAGATGTATGATCATCATACAGATGTGTTGTGTTTTCGCTGAAGGATGTTCTAAAGTACATTTTTGCTTGATTGTGCTTTTCCAAAGAAAAAGTGGATCTTAGTAGGGGAATTGAAGGTGGAGATTTTTGTATATGGCTTGAAGAGGAACTTAGATGAAAGAACACCCTGATAGATGAAGGCATTTATTGCAATCAAAATGTGGTGTTGGTGGAGAGACATGAATAATGGAAGGTATCGGCATATGCCTTTTGATTGCTGCTAATATTTTGTTAGTAATGTGGCCTGAGATTTGATGAAATTCAAATCAACAACAGAGTTTCAAAGGGTTCCAAGAGGGCTCCCTGCATTTGAAAATACTAGCAATAATGGTAAGATAGTCTTATGTTGTATGAAAGGTTGACAAAGAATATGCAACAATTGCAACAAAGAATATGCAACAACTGCAATGGTTGTTGTTCAACCTATTTGGGAAGTTATTAATGTGAAGGGCTCAGTTGGAGCTTATTCTGCTCTGCAGTGAACTAAGAGTTATCAGGAAGGTTTTCTTTGCGGTATGGAAAATGATTTATCAAAAATAAGGATGGCTATTGTTTCTAAGACTATCATGGATCCTTGCAGGTCATATACGTAAACTTGGGAGGGGTTGTACGGGGCAGTAATAAAGAACTTGATGCAGTTGCTATGCATGTTTTAAGAAGGATGAGTGTTTTTTTTTTAATCTGCTGTTTGAAACTGTTGTATTTCTATTGATGATTTAACAAATTATTTTCTAGGTTTCCTTTTATAAAGGTGGAGTCTGCTTCAAAGATTTTTCACATGCTATTTTTTGCAAATTAGCAAGAGGAAATTAGGGCACCAGAAACAAATGCAGACAATAAGAGCTGCAGCTTTGATACCACCAGGTAGAACCACAACTTTGGTGCACAAGTGACCTCTTAGGAAATGAGGATTTGAGGGAGCAACAATACCATAAAGGTAGACAAGTTTTACTTAAAAAACTAGTCAAGTTGATAAATCAATGAATCTCTTGGTCTTTCTTCTACAAAATACATGATTTACAAAGTGAGTTTTATTTTTTTTCCTTTTGTTTCTGTGGCACTTGCACTGACGTGCAATCAGCAAGAGCTTCTGGAGATACTAAAGGAATCATGGAGAATCAAACAACTTTTGATTCTTATTCTTCCTGCTATATGCCGGAGAGATTGATTCATTAACAAGGATCTTGTTGCTTCTCCAGCTAAGCTTTTGCTTGATCCATCTGATAACAATTTCAACACAAACTAATATGATGTGCAGAAGTATTTATGAAGCATAGAGCTAGCAAGTAGCTAGTGACAATTTCAACAAAGAAACAAAGGAAAAAGGTTAGGCATTTAAAAGTACCTGTGAATTTCTTTCAGACATTTATCTATACATGCTAATCTCAGATTAAGAAGAATCAACTAACCTTTGCATTTGTTAATCTCATATTAAGAAGAATCATCTTCTGCTGCGAATTTTCTCAAGGCCATGCTTCTATTATCAAAACAAAACAAAAAACAAAGCAATGAGATGCCACAAGCATTTTTCTGACCACAGAGAAAGATGCATCATCATAAAATGTTGGAGTTAAAGAATAGAGTGGTTAGTTAGGGCTAAATGGTTAACTAAAGAATCATACCTGAACTAGATAGGTCATATGCTACAATTTTATGCAAAAACTTTTTACTGTTAAGGTTTCCTTGATTAATTGAGAGTTCTTGAATAATTTAGCTTTGTTAATTGATTCTTGCAGATACTCATTACTTGAGTATAGCTGTGGGTAGGAAAATAATTAAATGATAGATGGTTAATAAGCTTAGGAGAATGCTCGATATATGTCGACTGTATTGTTTCATTACAATGAGTATGAATCAAAGAGAATCTTTTATCCTCTTTTTCAAGTTCTATTTCCAGTCAGACTTTCAAGCTTATGTCAAGAACATCTATCAGCTAAGTTATAAGCCAGTGGTAGGTATATATTATAGACTTAGAGGGACTTTACCAAACGACTTTAGCACCCTCACATACTCTTTCTAATGTACCTAGATTAAATGTCTCCTGCTTAGGCCTGACGATCTCTGCCTTAGTTACCTTCACATGATTAAGCCTTCACACCATTACCATCCACTTCGACCTTCTACCTTAGTGGCGAATTTTGGTCGCATTATTTTGGCATTGTTTGTGGGATATTGATTAAATAGATTCTGCAAAGACGTTGAGATGTGGACTACAAGGAGAATTAACCTTGAAGACCCTGGGTCTTGAATTGGCTAGTGTAAACAACCTCCACCCAATAACGAGGAAACATCAAGACGACTCCTCACTGCAGAGTAGCTCACTTATCTAATAACAACAACAGATTTAGGATGACAGATTTATTATAATGGAATTGAGATCAATTTAAGATGCGTACATATTTTTAGAAAAAAAAAAAGTTCTCCCATCCTTTAGTTATTTGACGGTTGGCTATAAGCTAACCCTATGATTTATCTTTCTTCATATAATTTAAAGACGAACTGTAAAGGACACTTGAAATGAATCAAATGTAATCATCTTTTATGACAATAGAAGGAGGTCCTTTAGAGAGTCAAAAGGTTTGGACAGGTAAATTGAGACCCTAGATCGATCAACCTAGGAGTCCATGACCCCGATCACCCAATGAGGCATACTTATTTGGGCAATCGGAGATATCGACTAAACAACTTATGAGAGATCTAGAGGTCGGTAAGGGGAGTGCTGTGCACGGGTCTCCCTTCTCAATAAAATTCTACCCGAGTTACCAACCAACTTCAAGCTGCCACGAGTGGGAGAGTACAATAGTTCCTTCGATCCAAAAGAGCACCTGTGCAAATTTGAGAACACCAACCTACCCTCCTCCAAATGTAATTAAGTGTTGGATTTTCTTGACGACTTTGGCTAGCTTTGCTCAATAGTGGTTTAACATGCTAAAGTCCAACATCATTTAGTCCTTCGAAGATTTTAGCTAAACATTCTTGTTTCACTTCGCCGGTAGCAAGAAGTACCAGAGGACCTCTCTTAAGTTGTTCAACCTAAATCAACAAAGGCAGGAGTCGCTATGAGACTACATCCAACACTTCATCAGGGCAACTCTAGAGGTTCCTTCTGCCACACTCGAGGTGTTAACTAACACTTTCTCGAGAGGGTTCGTAGACTTACACTGCTAAGAGTTCGCAGCTGACAGACTTCCAAGAGATACTGTAGAGATGGTACAAATTAACTAATTATAAAAGAGCCCATATAGCAGGAGAGTCTGTAAGTTGCTTAGCTTAGGTGCCTCCTGCTATAGATCCACATTCACGTACCTGCAAGTCCCCTCAGGACGGTCTAGTGGCTAGCGCATAAGGTGTTGCCACAATGAGGTCTGGGGTTCAAATCTCGGTAAAGTCGAGGTAAATGTCTTCCTTATGTGCTAGTCACTATTCCAAAGGCTAGTAGCCGTCCGTGATTTACCTTCTCCGTATTAGCTCTAGGACGGATTGGCAGGGGCGCTGGGGTGAACGTATTCGCCTTTGTTGCCACAACATTCACGTACCTGCACATCCTTACTACGACAAGACTCCTTTTATATTTCATGGAGCTTAGTGCCCCGCTTCTCTAGCCCCCAAAAGTTTGGTCGTTAGGGTGAGTTGAGTTCCATTGCCACAAGCTTTGATTGAATGATTTTCTTTTCACTATTGGTCTAATTCATGTTGGAAGTCTAAACCAAATTACATACTTGGAACTCCAAACCAAATTGTTTTGGTCTTGGTAAAGTCAAGTTGGATTGAATTATGTAGTGACTAATTAAGTTAGAATGATGAGTTAAATTGTCAAGAACATGTATTTGATATAATATATTTAATGTAGGAAGAACCAAATTATTTTTGGACTTGCTTTGTTATCACTATATAAGCCAAGTTGTAGCAAGGAAAAATATTGAGAGAAAAAGTTATATTTCTTCCTTAGCTATGTTCCTCTAAATTGCTATACTCCTCTTTTATCCCCAAATATCATATCTTCTCCTTCTTCAATTGATATCAGAGCGAGGTGAGACACAAGAAAAATGACATCTAGAAATGTTGCTACTCCATTTTCACATACTTTAACGGAGAAGATTATGATTATTGGAACAGTAGATTTGAAGTTTGGTTGAAAGCATTCAACTTATGGAATATAGTTGATAAAGAGTTTATAGAGCTTGAAGATGAAGAAGCCTTGAGTGATGCTGAAAAGAAAGTTTTGATGAATAATCGAGAGGACACTCATGCTCTCAATCAGATCAATCTCGCAATAGACAAAGAGGTGTACGAGAAAATGTGCAAAGCAACAACATCAAAGCATGCTTAGGAAATTCTAAAAAAACTTATAAAGGTGATGAACAAGTGAAGAATGTTAAACTTCAAATTTTGAGATTAGAATTTGAAAAATTAGAGATGAAAGAAAATGATAATGTTGCCGAATATTTTACAAAAGTTAGTTATATAGTGAATCAAATGGCTTTGAATGGTGAAGCTTTGAATGATCTTATAATTGTACAAAAGGTATTTTGTTCTCTTTCTAAAAAATATTTTAGTCTTGTTGCTATTATTAAGCAGACAAGAGATTTAAAGAGCATGACTTAGGAGGATCTACAAGGTATTCTGAAACCTCATGAAGTGAAGATTAATTTATTATTTCCCCAATCACAACAATCTAATCAAGATCTTAAATCCCAAGTTTCTATTAGAAGTCGTGGTTTATCCTATCGTGGTAGGGGTAAAGATTTCAGAGGACGCAGTGATTCAAGCTCTTGTGAAAGAGGAAAAATAATCAACAATACCATTAAAATGACAACAATAAAAATTAATGTTTCAAATTTCAAAGAGTAGAGGAGATAATGGTTATCAAAGAGACTGAGGATGTGGTTATATTGAATGTAGCTATTATTAGAAACCAAGACATAAAGTTATAGATTGTTGGCATAAACAAATAGATGATAAGAAAAATGATTACATCAAGTGTAGCCATTGCCACAAACCTAAACATAAAGCCGCAGATTGTTTGTTTAAGCAAGAAGATGACAAGCAAAGTGAAAGTGGCATTATTCATCAAAGTAAGAATGAAGAAACTATGTCGCAAAATGCTTGCCGGGTTCCTGCCCTCCCTATGTAATGGTCACTATTCAAAGGCAAAGCCACCTGTGATTTACCTCTCTACAAATGATTGTAGGACCGATCGTGTGGAGGGCCCGAGGTCAGAGTATGACCTTCTGCCACCAAGAATTAAGAAACTTTGTTGCTTGCTTCCAAATATAACAAAGTTGATGAAATGTGGTACCTAGATAGTGGGGCTAGCAAACATATGACATGTAACAAAAAAATATTTTCCAATTTATATAAAATTGATTATCGTGAAGTGATGATTGGTGATGCTAGTACTCACAAAATCGAAGCAATTGGTGAGATTTTCTTTAAACAAAATTTAGAAATATTGAGAAAATGTCTAAAGTTTATTTTCTTCTTGGTTTAAAAAGTAACTTGCTTAGTACTGACCATCTTATGAAGAAAGGGTATGACTTACATATGCATCATAATGCTTGCCCTATATCAAAGGCAATCAATCAGGTTATTACAAAGATTGGTGTGACCACTAATAACTTATTTCCTCTAAAATTTGAAACTACAAATATATCTTATTTTGTTGTTGTTGATCAAAAGGTTTTAAAGTTGTGACATGATAGGTTTGAGCACTTGAATTATAGAAGTTTAAAGTTGTTATCAACAAAAAAGATGGTTAGAGGACTACCAAAGATCGACCAAGTTGAAGAAGTTTGTGAATCATGCCAACTTGGAAAGCAACCCAAAGATCCATTCCCACAACAAGCAACTTGGAGAGTAAAAAAGTCATTAGAGCTTGTTCATTTTGACCTCTATGGAAATATGCCAACAGAATCACTTGGTGGGAGTAAGTTTTGTTGGAAAGCGGGTCTGGCAAGAGGGGGTGAATTGCCTGAAAACAAAAGAATATACCCTCCTCAAGAACTTTCAACTAAAAAATGCAATAGTAATAAAAATGAAAGAACAGAAATAAAGAAAAGACAGAATTTTAACTTAGTTACAACCAAGATGGTTGTTAATCCAAGGTGATCTAACAACTCCATTAGAATATCTCCTTCACAATAGGCGGAGAAGTCTTTTACACACTTAGAACGCTCATAACTATTGCTAGAAATGACTACAGAGTTGATTGCTTGATTGAATGATTATTTCCTAGCTCTAGGGGCCTTTATATAGCTCCTGGAAACTCTATCCCGAGGGTCCAAGGTG
>JBBMJZ010000019.1:10254852-10283351 GCA_037833815.1 Zingiber zerumbet
GAACATGTCATAAGCACAGATATTAATTAATTTGTGATGTAGTTCAAGGAAAAAAATCAAAGGAGTTTCTTCAACAACATTATGACATGCTGAGGTTTAGATGCATGATTACTGGTCAGCATTCAAAACAACTACATTGAACTGCATGTTCAATTTTACCTTTTTGATACCCTCCCAATTAGCAAGACGAGTTAATGTAGATTGATGCCTGAGTCAAAAATAATGTCAGCCCAAGATACTAAAAATATAGCATAATAATATTACAAGATTAAATACCAAAATATGATGGTATAGAAGACAATTCCAAAAGAGAATGCTGTATATTGAAAAATAATTCACAAGACATCGAGTTCAATAAGAACATACAATTGAGCATAACCTTTAAGACCAATTGCAAGGGCTTTGTCATACAACCGTTGCATAAGCTTACGAGAAATAAACCTGTCACCCACCTAGAAGTAGGGATAAAACAAAGTTTATCACTGAAAATATCATCCCATACATACACACACACACACATTTATGCTATCATCTGAAATTAACTACAAAAGTCTTCTAATGAGTTGGAAGCATCCATTGTGACTCAAAATTGTGAAAAGATTAGAACTTCTGGAGGATGTATAATCTATGCTATGAGAAGTATTGTCCAATTTTAAGATGTCAATGAAAATTTTCAATTCAAGAATTGAGGAAAAGTGTTATGCTTTCCAAGTCAAACAGAGTAAAAGTAGGTTGAAGCTTTCTTCTGTTGTATCTAATGCTCCCCAAGTTGACCCGAGTAGAACTTGCGTAATATTATAAACATGTTCCTATACATCAAAGGGTAGACATTGGTTCATCAAATTTCTGTTCATTTCAAAACAATGTTGCTTATATCTATATATATATATATGAACAGAAATTTGATGAACCAATGTCTACCCTTTGATTTATATATGCAGTAAGCCCACTAACCACTAGATCCCATGGTGAGCAAATAGATGCAGCACCAGCAAGAGGTGTATTCTGCCCTTCTTCTCCAAGATACTTGACCTAACATTGGAAAAGAGAAAAATATAAAAATAAAAACAAGGCAAAAAAAATAATTCCTAGGTGGAAATCAGTCAAAATGTATCAGACAAAAAATCATACATAACCTAAAAATTGCATCTAGTAACAATTTTGAGGATTTGGAGACAATTTAAAATCCACATGTCCATTTCAAAAAGACTATCCAAGAGAATTAGATCTACAAGTCCATGCCTATTGCTATTTTTAATAGTTATGTCTCCATACCAAGATATTTGCACCAATGCTTGTCCCAACAGCAAACAAAGGAGCTCTTGGATATTCTCGATGAAGATAGTTGATGACTTCACGGACATCTTGTGTCCATCCAGCATTGTAGAAACAATCAGACTGTCAAAAAAACAATCCATGTTAGCTCTATAAAAAAGAATGATACTTCAATTTGTTTGTAGACCACGCAAAACATGTTGCCATGCGACCTTCTCCTGCATCAATACACTATCTGAAAAACAACAGTTAATGTTTTTGAAAATTTTCTACCTTGATAATTTGCATGACATACCTAATTTCAAAACAAATGGTGAAAATATACATCTAAAAGTACAAAAATAATCAACCAATTGTACTTAGAATTAGAAATATCCTTGGCATGAAAAGAGTGAAGTTTCAGTTCATACCACCAATTTGAGCGTAAGTTACCGCAATGACCCACAACAGAGTGATGAAAATTGGGATGGTTTTCAAGTGCTGATCGAGATGATGTGTATGTCAATCTGTAAATACAAGTCAGTATCTTGATGCTGACAGTAAAAGGGTGGTTGTCACTCTGACCCATACCAGGATGATGAAAATTCCAGTGACTTTCTGGTGGAGATTGAGCCAATGGGTGTGTCAAATCTAAGTTTTAAGTCACTATACTGATGCCAACAGAAAATGGATCCCTAAAAGCTCTAATCTTTTTGTGTTGTTTTAGCCCCTTCCAGCCTCTATAAAATCCCTCCCTAATCTTTAATCTTAAGTTTTATTTTTCTTTTTCATGTTTTTGTACCCTCCTACTTTTTCTAACTCTCTCGCTCTCGTACTTCTGTTTGAGGCTTGATTTGTGAAGTTAACAAGGTGAACCTTTCTTTCAAAGGAATTCTTACAATTTGGCAATCACTTTAATTCAAGTGTATTACATGTAAATTTCTTCAATTTTATGATAGCTAAGTTTGATTAGAATGATAACATGTCACATAGCACCAAAGTAACAAGTTGGTAAATTGTACTTGCTAACTTGAAGGATCAACAATAATCACCACTAGGTGATGCATTCATTGTGGGAATCATATACCTGAAGAAACATCTAGACAAGGTTAGGTTTCAAAGTGTACTTAAAATATTTGCTCATGAGTGGAATCTAAAGTTAAGAGTGAAAAAACAAGCCCAAGAGTGATAGGAATCTAATAGGCTAATATTGGGAATCCTCCATGAACCAGGGAAGTTGTAAACTAAGTCACAT
Organism: Zingiber zerumbet; assembly: GCA_037833815.1. NCBI lineage: Eukaryota > Viridiplantae > Streptophyta > Magnoliopsida > Zingiberales > Zingiberaceae > Zingiber > Zingiber zerumbet. Next base: position 10,257,362 of record JBBMJZ010000019.1, read on the forward strand.
AGGTTAGGCAACCAATAGATGTACTCCATGAACCAAGGAAGTTGTGAGCTAAGGCTTGTAACTGAAGCAAGAATACTCCTCAACCAGGAGAAAACTAATTGTTGAGTTAAAGTGGGATACCGTAGTGATAGGAGGTACATCCTGAAGGTTGTTTAGATTGAATGATATGACTAGCATATGTTGGACATTTGGGTAGAAAACAATGTAATGTATAGGATGTATCCTTCACATGTCCAAGTTTCGTTTGTAACTTTGGTCAACCTTTCTCTTGCGATTCAACACATTCTATTCCATCTGCTCCAATAGAATAGAATGTGTTGAATTGCAAGAGAAAATTAGTTCAATGCAGTTTCAAGCAGCATGACTATAAAAAAAAGTGGCTTGTCAATGCGGCCCTACATAACTTGAAAATCTGGTGCAACCTAGAGCGAATCTCAAAGTCAGCACAACAAAGATATGAAATTGATCAATCTGTAGTCATGTCTCCGTCTGATTGACAAAGCTTGAAAAAACTCCTGATCACTTCAAAAGTACGAGAGATATCACCAATATACAAATCTCAGGTTTGTCTCCTTGTATCATCATGAGAGAAAACATTGGAAGATGCTAGCAAGAGTGGGGGAAGTTCCCATCAAAGGCAAGTAATTTGGCATCAACCTTCTCCTAAGCAGCTTTATTACTCAAGAATCTCAGTGAACCATTGCTTTTAGATATTTTAATTGTCGTTAACACATGAAACAAACTATATAACTGCAACTGAGGAAGTGTATTTTCTCATGCAGATTCTCTATGGTGATAGTGATGGAGCTTGAAAGACTTGGAAGGGATGTGGGATTAAAGGATACCAAAGCAGTTAAAGAATATGGAATCTTGAATTAAAGAAAGCTTTACCCATCAATATTTAGGGAAAAACTGAAGATTTTGGAGTGTTATAGCAAGGCGAGAGAACAACAAGCTCATTTTGTAGGTGGAAGGAAACCTTTGTTGCTGCTTGAAGCTGCAACATTGGAATTGTTTCTAGTGAAGAGACACAATACACTGGAGAAGGAATGGTGAAGTGAAGGATGAAGAAGTGGACTAAAGTGTAAAGAAAAGGTACAATATGAACAATGAACAACAGCAGGGTGGAGGAAGAATCAAGCACCAACACCAAATCACACCCCTCTTTAGGTAAGGACAAGAATGCATGAGGAAGAGAAATGCATGGGCCAGGAAGGATCCTCGCAGGCTACTGGTCATGGAAGTAGAAGAAAGAGAAACACAAAAAGACTTACTCCATGTTGCTGGTTGAGATGAATGAGGAAGATAATGTGTGGGAAGCACACCATTAGGTACCAAGTTTCTAACCAGTGAGGTGACCCACTGTGAGCATCAAACTTAGATGTTCATGAAAAAGCACGAGCCTATGCACAAGGAATGTGAACTTAGGTAGCCCATCTACATATAAAAATATTATCATATTACAGCTTTATAAATAAGACTTGTGTGTATCTATAGCATCTCAAACAGTTGCTCAACAAGTAGTTTGTCCAGGAGCCAAAGGATCAAGAGATGGATCCTATACTCCAAATCATTCAGTCTTGCGAGTAAATTCATCTAGGCACCATGGCATTGCTTCCTAACATCGAGAAGGTCAAAGATAATGCTTGAAACAAATGGTTTGAGAAAAATACGAAGGCTAACAGTAAGCAAATCGGCCATCAACTATTGGACTGTCAGTACAATCTTGATACAGAATTACTAATCTACCTATCAGTATCATATCAATATTAAACCCCTCACCTTTAAGGTAATGTGATCAAAAATAAGATTTGGAAACAACTAAAATAACAATTATTCAGTATCTGATTTCTGTGTTGTAAAACTAAAAATTATTTATTCATTTATTATATAATTGCTACAAGATTAGGAGGTGACACTGACAAGAGGATAATTCATAATTTTACACTTAAACAAGGACCAACTGAAAGAGGTTAAGCCTGGAGTCATCACATTTTAGAACTCGAGCTACCACAGCAAAGAAAATGAAAAGAGGAACCCAATAACTTCTTGATCATATCACTAAGCATCAACATGCAAAATAAGAAGCAAAGCAGCATTGTCTAACTTATGGTAACAACATAGAAATAAACTTAAAGAAAACACTCCCACATTAAAGCAAAAATCTTACGGTAATTGAGATGCCTCCAAGGCCTCTATGATTGCTCACAACAGCATGCCACCCGTGTTTTGCAATCGAGTAAGAGCAATGCCTTAGATACTGCCAAGTCAAATTAATAAGAGTTTTCTAATCAACCGAATCATGTACTTGAGAAAGAATTCAAAAAACATAGATGATATTTCCAGTTAGCAATATATAAAAACAAGGGAACATTTCCATTTATAGACTCTAAGATTACCATAGTTACATTTTGTACTGATCATGGTTCAAAATTATTCACTTATATACCCAGCAAATGCCAAGAATGATAACCACTAGTTGAAATCCTTGTGTCAACATGTTTGACTATCCAGATTGCTTCACCTCTCTAATTGGACCCAAAATTGTTGCAATAAAAGTCAGAGAAATCATTGATACAGTTGATAATTGTTATTAAGATATTTTATCTGAGATTTCTACCACGTTTCCACCTTTAGATGAGGCCTACTGGGTTTCAGTTATATAAACTATGAGGTCCATGTTGAATATAAATAAACACAAGTCTTATCTTTGAACAACCAACAAGGACATTATGTTAGGGAAGAGCTATTGGATTTGAAGAAAGGACTGCAACTGAAAACTGCTGCTTTCCACGTCTAAAAGTAGATGAGATATAAAGGGGTCTACATAGAACCCTTTGCCTATCCCTCTTACACGCGATGCACAGAAGCAAGAATGCATAGATGTGGCTTCACTTGGTCGGGCATGTATATATTGCAAAATGAGCACAATCAGTCAAGCAGGACCCCCCATATATGCAACAATTAAATTTTTAGAAAAAATATTTTTTATTTATTTTCAAAAAGGGTTACAACTTTTCATTGAAACATTTTTTTCAAGCCTCTTTTGTTGGATGAATTCCTTGGTTAATCAATCCTTTATTGAAGCATTACAATTTATTTTTAGTAGCTTTCCATGTCTTGTAAACTTGGTTTATGATCTCAGATTTAGAATTATGTGATGTTTTTGATGACTCAAACCTAGTTTTTTTAGAAAACTCTTTCACCTTCATCCTTTAGACTCTCTTGATCTAAAAGGCTGTATTTATCTTATGTCTTGATATTGGACCTACACAAGATAAATTGGTTGTCAATCTTGAGGTAGATTTGTTGCATCTTGTGCACTGGCGAGAGAAAATACTCTCTAAATTGAGTAAGTTTACCAATGCTTCAACCAGATACACGTGCATTAGTAAGTTTCATGTTCTCTTTATTTTTGTTATTTTTAGATTTTCTGGTACACGTGCATTAGTTCTTTCCAATTATATTTGGGTTTTCTAATCGAAAACAACTCCTATTTAATTTATCCCTAAAATTTTAATTATTTTTAGAGAGATTACAAGTGTTTAAATAATGGTGTCTACCCAAATCATAATAACAAATGAGGCTAATATTATATCCAAAAGGTTTCTAGGCCATGGCTTCAAATGTTGATGTTGGATGGAATTTTGATGGACAATTTACGGTTATTCTCTATAATACAAATAATGATTGATACTCTGATTTATTAGAGCTAGGACAGACTAGAGCTCTTGAAGTGTTCAAATAGAATTTTCTCTCTCTCTATCTCTAGTTTTTTCCTCTTCATTTCATTCGCACACACCGTGCCTATCACCTAAGTGCAACCACCGCCAAGCCAGGGAGAGGGATCATCAACCCTCTTTTCTTCCCTTCCCTCTCTATTCCCTTCTCCCACTCATGCACCCAATTGAGCCAACAAGGACGAACTACTAACCGATTTATCTTTCCCCCTTTCTCTTCTTTTTTCCTTTACTTTCTCTCCCTTTCTCTGCGCTCTTAGCTACCACCAAGGCACCCTTGGCTAAGATGAGACCAAGCATATTCCACTATTGTCGACCCTTTTCAATTTCTCCATTTCCATGTGACTTTGATGTTGGTGCAATCGTACCCCAAGTTATCCAATGTCACCTTGGGTTTTGATGTTTAGGTAAAGGGTATAAGTTAAACCTTTTTTGTATATATTTGATGTATGCGTTTGAATGTGCATGGACATGCAGGAACACATATGAAAGGTAGATCCGCTACCTTAGCGGCCTCCCTGGTGTCGACCCCACGGATATGAAGGGAGGTACATGCAAGTACACAGGTCATAGGCACATGGTGGGGTAAACCCCAGGTTATTACTTCCTGAGAATCGACCCCTGGCCATTACGCAAAGGTCGAGAAATAGATGTTGACTTAGTGTAGTCAAGGTGGCACGCAAAGTGACTTGGAGGCTAAATGAGATCAGAGGATGGTATGGGACATCCGATGGACACAGGACAAGGAGCACTAAGGTGGTGCTAGAGCAACTAATGGTTGGCATCTTGAGAAGTTTACACAAGACAGACCAAGGGACTATAGGATAAGGGGCATTAAGGTAACAAGGATGAAAGTCGATGGCGGAGAACTCTATAAGTGAATGGGTAAGGATGGCATATGGAGGAGCCAAGGGCTGACAATGAACTAGTGACTCAAAACTGGCTACCCCAAAGTGATTCAGGGTTTGAAGTTTGAATAGCCGACTAGTATGTTGCCTAGTATGAAATCCGATCAACTAGTATAGAATCTAGTTGACTGGTACAGAATCACCAACTAATAAATTAAAAGTCTAAAGTTGTTGTAAGCTGAGGTTTATAGTTTAGAGCAATCGATTGATGTGGAGTTGAGTCAACCAGGGGCAATTGACTAGGGCAATAGACTAGGTCCAAGGAGTCAACGAATAGAATGATTTTGTTCGTAGCTAAGTCAATTAGGTAGTCTGATTGATGAAAAACAATTGATTGGGCAGTCAACTTATGGTAAGCAATCAACTATTGATAAATTTCCAATTGACTAGTTGTTCAAGTGGAAAGCAAAGAGAAACCATTGTTTCGTATACTAGTCGGATCGCAAAAACCAGTAGACTGATGGTGCAAGCCATAAGACCAATGGACATCAAACAGAAAGAAGGGTTGGAAGATTGAAGACTATAAAAGTAGAGCTTGTTAGAGGTTTTTACAGTCTTCAAGGTTTGCCAACATAAAGCTGGTTAAGTTTTATTAGAGCTTCTCTTGTATACCTAAGCTTTCATTTGACCGAGAAGGAAAAAGATAACAGTGCTTTCTGAGAGAGATCCACTGACTGATCATAGGTCAGTAGGAGCTTGGGGATTGTCAAACCAGGTTAAACAAGCATATTAACAATTGTGGTAGCAAGAGTATAAAATTACACTTGCAAAATAGATGTAGGGTTATTGTGGAACTAAAAAGTTATAAAGGTGTAACTCTCAACATAAATATTATTTTTAAATGTATATTGAATTCTTGAAAAACTAGAAACATGCATGAACTTCCAAAAGGATAAGTCCAATATTTTAGTGAGTTGAGGTCATTATGATAAGATGTTATTGATACATCCTTTGAGTACTCACTTAAGTGTGTAATTGTGGGGTTGCAATTAGAGGAATTATATGGCTATAATTCATCGCATCTAGAAAATCTAATAGAATGCATCAGATATGTTGTTGCTATTTTGCTTTCACATTTTAAGTTCAAGATGTAGCTGACTTGTTATTTGTGTGAAAACAAAAACTTTGGTAAATGTTCAAATCTAGTGGTAGCTTTACTGAAAGTATATTATAAAAAAGCCTTACAGGATTTTATGTTTTCGTTTTGAATTGATTTTGTTGAAACTATGGTGATTGTTGTATTTCAACAAAGGATTTAATATAACGCCAAAATCAAAGAAACTTAGACAAACTTTTGATATCGGACATGATAATTTGATGGAGATGAGAAATTACAACTTAAAGAAATTCATGCAAAGTGAAATTTGATATTTTATTAATTTGAAAGATAACTTGCAATGAGAGTTCAAGGTCCTTTCTATAAAACAATTAAAGGTACGGATCACTTGATTAGTTCTCCTAAACACAAGATCTAATTAGCCCTAATAAATATAACAAGCTTAAATCTTAAAAGAACTTTTAAAAAATTTAAAAATCTTTCTAATATAAAATTTTAATTAAAACTTCAACTTATAGTTACAATTCTATTTTAACTCAAATTGAATGTAGGCAAGTTATCAACATCTTTCTTTGATTTGTCATTTTCAGGCCAACCAAATTTACTAACAATGATGTCTTCATTACTTTCATAGGTTAACTCATCCAATGAGTGAGATTCAGTGTCTCTTTCTCAATCTATCCTCAAGGAATCGACTCTTCACTTTACTTGTGTCCTTTTTAGTTGTTCTTTCTAATAAGAAATACTACAAATGAATAAGTGGAAATGCTCACTTCGACTGTTCTATGAAAAGTCAACATAGAATGGCAAAGGCTTGAATATCCTACTATTTTAGCATGTGCTCTAGTTTGAAAATTGAATTTTATTTAATGTTTTAAGAAGTTGATAAGTAAGACGAATATAAGTTAGAATTGTTTTTCCTCACAATAAGGGATGGTGGAATGAATGCTTAGGGGTGGAAATTCGGGTTCGGGTATCCAAAACCTGAGTCAACCCAATCAGTTATTACCCGATCGGGTCGGGTAATTGTTTTAAAAAGTCAGGTTCAGATTTTACTCGAACTCAAATTTGTTGCTGTCGGGACAGACTTAGGTGAGATTTTTCCTACCCTAAACCCGATCGAGTACCCATCCATTATTATATATGAATTAAACCACATTTTATTCACCAACGTGATAATAGAATATAATTGCTTGATGTTGAGGTTATTTTGTGTAATTATTCTTGGTGAAATATATATTTATGAATGATAATTTTGACAATTAAATTATAAAGTTAGAGGCTTATGTTTCTAGCAAATGATTATGACTATTTTAGTATTGAGACGAGAAATTTTGAGATCAATATAATAATAATTTAATCAAATATTTTTTTTATTAGGCCATATATTTGGAATTTATTAGGATGATATTAATATGAGTGACAGTTTTGATAAAAATAATTAAATGTAAATTTTATAATTTTGTCTCTTTCTATTTGTTTTGTCATTCAAAATTAATTTTATTTATTTAACTTTTGTTAGGGGTTTAAAGTTCTTCTCGTTTATTCCATTAATATTTTATTTATAAAAAAAATTGTTGAGTACCCGACCACATTGGGTAGTGATGGGGTTTTTTTTCCCATCCGATATGTTGGATACCCGATTATAACTACCCGAACCCGACAAAACCCAACCGGTGCCCACCACTATGAATGCTTTTTAGAGGAGTATTTATCATATTACTTTAGCTAATGGATGCATCTAGATGTTGCTCTTTTAGAAGCGTGCATTAGTATATTCTTTATAATAATTATTGCTTGGTATAACTATGCTTATACAACGATTTGTCTCTCTCATATTAGCACAATGGAAATCTCAATATACAAGTACCATATGAGGAAACTGATTTTCTGGGCTGATGAGTTAGTCATAATAACTACAGGTACCAATGAAAATCCTAATTAATTTGTTAATTCATGCATTTTATTTAATAATAATTCATGTTTAATTTCCTCATTTGGGATAGCATCAAGCAATTGTATTTTGTAAGTTTAACTTAACTTTTTGATTAGTACTTTACATTATTTTAATGGTCAAATCAACATGAGATTCTTCCAAAAACATTGCCATAGTGGGATTTCTTTAAAGTTAAAATCAACAGAGAACTTTTTTAGGTTTAAGTCTGTGAAACTACAGCATTTTTTAACAATCTTTATGGTATGCTATGGGCATGTTTTTGGGATTATTACAAGATATACATAAAGTTTGTTATGTGAATTAGTCAAAAAGTTCTTCACATATAATAAAGTAGGGACTTTGACTCTTTGAGTGTTATTTTTTAAATGAAGCTCTAGTTTTTGATATTTTTCTTCTTAAATTTAAGCTCGAGCGCTTTTTTGTCTATGAAATTTTATATATAGGATAATGTAGCCTCTCTTACTGCTTTGTAACAAAAATTATTTTGCTCAAGATAGTATTAATTATTAGAGCCTTATGATAGGTTTTTTCTATTTGTGTAGACAAACAATAGTTTGCCTTCTCTTTAAATTTCTAACGTAAATCCATTAATAGATTAATCGATGACGGGTTTGCCAAATCTCTTCCATAATGCCACAATGCCTATTTAAATTCTCAAATTGAGATCAGAATAATATTCTAGATAAATGTTTTAATTTTATAAATTTATTATATAATTTATCCTTTATGGTGCAATATACATATTCAGTGCTCTTTGTTCTGTCTCATAGCACGATACACAAGACTAGTCAATTGTTGAATCTTTGGAAGATTTTTAGCATCATGTGGGTGGTAATCTTCTCTATAAAGAGAATCGAGAGAGTCGACTTAGTGGCTCTTCTACCGGATAATATTTTTAACTTTCTTTATTTTTCACTATGTTAGCAATTTTTGTTTCCCATGCAATAGTTCTTTCTTATTTGACTTTTATGTTTTCTAGTTAAATACGTCTATTTGGTTTGTTCTACACCTTTCTTAACAAGATCTTCATTGGGTATTATAAAAGATTATTTAAAATTTTATAATTATTAAAAATTTATTGAAGAACTTGAGGTTTCAAATTAACAGCAAGAGGAAGGATGATTTAACATAGCAGGTTCTTCTCATCTCATGATGACAATATAAAATTTGGTAATCACTAAAGAAAGCATACTATTAGGTGATCTAAAAAATTCACCCAAAATATTAGTTTGACGAGGTACATGTAATCATTTTGTATTGATAACTAAAGGAAAGGATGTTAGAAGGGGAGCCTTGGTGCAATCGTAAAGTTGCTACCATGTGACCTTGAGGTCACATGTTCAAGTCGCGGAAACAACCTCTTGTAAAAATGTAAAATAAGATTGCATACAATAGACTCAATGTGGTCCAACCCTTTCCTAGGACTCCGCATTGACGGGAGTTTTGTGCACCGGGTTATCATTTAACTAAAGGAAAGGATGTTAATAATTTCAAAGTTAGGAAAACAGATATTAGAGAGGTTTATGAAAATAAACTACATGGTCACTATAGACAGCCTAAAAACAGAAGCTTACAGGAGAAAAAGAATCACTTGTCAATCCTGGAACCACTACTATAATTGGTGTTCTGTCCTCTTTTGAAATGGAGGTGCCTGTAAAAGAGGATCCTCCTGCAACATCTGCAACTGCATATCAAGAAAATAGATTATGAACTTTGCTCATACAATTTAAAATTTTAGATAACATCAGAAGCCTACAAATGTTTCCTGTCAGAAAATTGAATCATTCATAAATAAGGGGAAATGCAAATAAAAAAGCATAGTTTCTTATTATTGCATTGTTCAATGACAATTTAGTTCCTATTCACAATTATGCAAGAAAAAGATATATTTGTGTGACTTTTTAAAGTTTTTTTAATTGAGAATAAATCAGCATTCTATTTTAATTAGAAAAATATTAGTTATACTTTGAAGAAAATATGAACAATAAAAATAATGAAAAATATAAAGGACATGCATTACCAAGTAAAGAATCTGGGTGGTGGAAAGAGAGAGTATTGAAAAAAAGTGAAGAAAAAAGGAACCACCTACTTAGAATTGTCTTTCCCCCCTTGGACTTACTTTTGGACATTCCTATTCTTACGCACAAGTCTACCCTTCTTGGTTTACTTGCCTAGGTTTTTCTTTACTTTTCTATCCAAGGTAAAAGCGGTCCTATTATAAAAATTTCTCCTAGTGTTATCATAAGTTTCAATCTTGGTCATATCACATTACTTGAAATCAAAAATTTGTATAAGCAAATGAACATATGTACCTATGTATAGAAGGATTTAAATTTGAATTGCAATTCAAATTAGAAGACAATTCCTTCTCCTCTACCTTTGGAGCTCCCCTTCAGCATGAGCCTCCAATCTTCTTCTACTCCTTTCTAACCCTTTTCCTTCACTACCTTCCTCTTTGTGCATTTAGTATGGTAGTGACCTCTATCCCAATACGTGAATCAAATTATGCTTTCTTCTTCACGGCCTTCTTCCTACAATTTGACTTACCTGAAATATAAATTTCACCAAGTTTAGGAATCTTTACCTCTCATGTGTCTTTCTAGGAATGTAAACACGTACTCTGCACTTTGTCTCTGTTGATTGCATTCATAACATACAATATGCTCTTTTGACTAGGTGTTGGTGGAGACACTTAAGGCTTGAGCTTCTAGGATCTCCTCCTCAATTGACTATCTTCTTCACTCCTTAAAGAAGTGGATGGTTCCCCACTTGACTCATCCAACAAAAAGGATTTTGTGCCAACCATTGCTTCCTCAATGGTAGGAGCTTAAATTTCTTCCTCTTCTTCTTGTGGAATTCCTCCCCCACTCCTCCCATAAAATCACTATTTTCTCCTCCTCTATCAATTACTAGAGGTGGAGAAATGTTTTACAACATCAAGTGTTACAAGAATTATAAAGAGGAAGGTACAAGAGACTTCTAATAGAATTTAATATCATTATCTTATCAACCTTCAAGCCTCCATCATGCTCCTTTTAAAGCATTCAGTACCTCTTCATTACACTTGTTATAAGTTGATCCGTTGTCGATGAGCCAAATGGATCCACCCATCAGTCGATTATCTCCTTTGATCGCTTCAATTTGAGTCTATGAAAGGATACCTGAGTCAATTAGATTTCACCATTAGCTGGCTCTATAGCCATCAATTCATCTGACTATTGCAATGCAGCTTTATCAAATCAATAGCTCCTTCCAACTTTCCTAATGTAGCATCAATTGACTAGATCCTAACAATAGTTAAGTGACTATGAGTCAATTGATGACTGAGCCATGGCTGAGTGAGTCGACTCAGCCATGGAGAACCATTCGGTCCACTAGTTGCTCATCCTAAGTCGAAAACCGTATCATTTCGGTCTCTACCCAAAACTTTGTAACAAGTCAAGAATTTAAAGTGTGATTAATTCATACAGGTTGCATCAATGAAAACTTCAGTCCACTTAAAGATCTCAATTAACATCTAGTTGAATCACTTAAAGATAAAGTAAACTAAGTGATAATGTCAAGTATCGGTTAAAAGGGATTACCATTCATTTGGTTAGTCAATAATTGAGATATCCATTGTTATCAAGTTTTACAAACAAAACTGCTAGCTCATCAAAAACAGTGCACTATATTTGATAGTCGATTAAATTAGCATTTAATGCTAATTATATGTAACCACCATTATCTTCATATGGAAACCACCAGACAATAAAAAAACAATAGCAGCATACTCTGCAGATAAAAATGTGCAGCAGAAGGCATGCTGATTCCATAGACATGTGGACTAGCTACAAGAATGCGAAGAGTTATGGCCACTCAAATTCTAATTACAAGATATCCTCCATACCATCAGAAGTGAGCAACCAATCCAATGCAACGGTCTCACCATCATGCAAAGAAAATAGTTGCCTGAAACATAATAGGAACTGCTCAAGTTAAAGTTGAAAATAATGTTGGAAAAGAGGAAAATAAATTACATAAGTTAAATACTAAAGGAATCTTTAAGACACCACAACTAATTATAACTGCCAAGAGTAGATTGAAATACAATGAATTTTGATATAACCAAATGCTGTACCTACTAAATGGTAACAAAGTTAAAGTTGGAAACCCCAATGATATTGTAAGCCTAGAATGACAATGGGAAGAAATGCAGGATTAAAAATTGCACCTAATGAATCTTTCGGATAATAAATTATTACAAGTAAAATACCAAAGGAATTTTTAGGATGATAAATTACCTAAACATCTAAGGTACCTTCAGGATGATAAATTACACAAGTCATACACCTATTGGATTTACTCTTAATTATTAAAGCAAACATATGAAATTATCGAGTATTATGCAAATATGTAATAGGTAAGAGGCTGATTGTAATATTCTTATTTATCAATCATATTTATATAAAGGTAGAAGGGGAAATCTAGGGTTCCTTGAGAAAAAGAAAGCCTTAATTTCCCCTTTAACATGTTCACTCCTTCCTCACATCCCTCACCGAAGTGATCATCCACGTGAAACGCAAGCTTCGTTCACATCTCTTGTTGTAATCTCTAGCTTTTCAGGTTTTGTTGATCACATGAGCTCTCTATCCAATAGTCACTGAATCAACCATAGGTCACATCTTCCCCTAATTCCTCCTCACTATCATGACTAATCTTCTTTGTATGGACGTGTCCAAATCCATTTTGCCTTCGCACCACACTGCTTTCGCAAGTTCATATCTTTGGTTCCTTAGGTAGCATTCATACATGCGTTTCTACCTGTGCCCGCATGCCTTCACACATGTTGTAGAGTTTGTCATCCTCTTATACATTCTTGCCTTAATCTTCCACACATCATCTTACATGCAATCAACGGACTAGGCCTCATCCCTATCACTACCTTCATTGGCCACTGTGCCTCTACCATAATTGGTAACTTTCCTCTATAGCATCATTGTGCCTCTCTTGTGAACGTCAATGCCTCCCAAGCACCTTTCAAAAGCATCACACTTCATCCTTTGAGCAGAGTCCTATGTGTGAGTTGTAAACAGCGCACCTTATCTTCTCTAAACACAAAGTGTGTATTTCAATGTGCAGTGTCATGGGTCTTATGGTGTCCATGACACCTTGCTGCTCATGCAATGCCGAAGTTGAATGTATCTTCCATGATATCCCTTCTCCTCCCAAAGAATGGTCCTTATCGGTGACATAGTTTCTCCAAATCCAACCACAACATTACTCATTCACTAGTCCTCTCATTATGGTGCCATTGATATCCGATCTCATTATTGCAGCAGATTCTCAAGGCCCAGTAACAGCAATTCAAATCTAAATCAGGCATCATTGCCAAGAAATTGTCTAGTTCACTTTAAGGGTGAGTTTCATTCGGACATGCCTCTCCTTCACGGAAATTCATTCCACGCATCATTATCACCAACTAAGCTCCTGCATGTGTCATCCAGACATTATCATTGCCCAATAACCCATCATACAAGAACATTACGCGCATCTTCATTTATAATTGAGTCATGGTGGAGGAACATTTCACACGCCATTATTTCCAATTAAGTCTTTGTGCAAGTTCAATATATGCATCACCTATGTGCGTCATTCCGTGAATCTCGTCGCTCCTTTTTCCACATGCATAATTTGACTATCATTTTTAAACAAATTTGATTAACTCTTTGTATGCATCATTTTGTGGATATTTCAAGACAAGTTTGTTCCCTCCTCTGCATGAATCATTTCACAGATTTTTGGAGTCGCTCTTCCATAAGTATCCTAAGTTGCATAATATATTTATGGCTAGCTGATTCTTTATCGTGTATTCAAATCAGCTTGAAGAGGTTCATTATAGAGTACTATGCAAATATTTGTATAAAGGGGGATATGCAAATATTTGTATAAAGAGAGGGATTTATTAATATTCTTATTTATCAATAATCATTATATAAGGTAGAGGAGCTACCTAAAGCTCCTTGAGAAGAGGAAACCCTAGTTTTCCCATTAATAGAAATAATACAACAACTAAGAAAAGTTTAACCAAATTTTATTAGTTTGAATGTATAGACAAGTTTGAACATCTGTGCACAACAACATTCCCTTCAATAATGAAAGATATGCAACATATCTAACAATGCAAATATAAATATACTAAGAACTAGCCCATTCGACAATGCTTTGATATATTTAAAGAAAACCAAAGAAGGCTAATAAAGTGATATGTAAGCTTTCATACATGATCAGACTTCCTTTGCCTCCCTAGTATAAAGACACAAGCAAAGCAGATGCAAAGTCACAACCCCAAGTCTATCAAACACTATGGTTATAGATGTTGAAGGAATGGAGTTTGATTGATGCACTCTACAATTGACACACTAAGCAGAGGGTATTCAAAACCAGTGCATGTAAATTAGATTCTTTAGTCTTTATAAGCAGATGTAAAATCATTTTGCAATTGCATTATAGCAAGTGTGTATGCTTTTATCCATACTATCATGGAGATAGGCAAGCTTACAAAAGCATATAAAGTTTGTTTTTAGTCAAGCTTGTTTTATAGGGTTGTGTACGTTTGATAATGACATAAAAAGCATTTTATCCATACTATAGGCATAGTCAAGCTAGCCAAATTGTATATTTATTTTTCATAGTCAAACTTATTTTCTCCATTAGTTGGCATCTCTAAAACTAGCAATGTTAGTCCCAAGCTCAGATGAAAAAGATTGAGGATTGTGTTAGGTTGTTAGCCAGCATCAAACACAAGCAAATATTTTATGAATAAATTCATCAAACTATTGTGTTAATACTAGGTTGTTCCCGGAAGAAACGCGTTGTAAAGTATGACTACAACGTCTCAACAAGGACCACTACATCGTAGCTTAAATGTAATATTAAATATGCAAGAGTTCTCACACTATAAATTGGATAAGAATAAACATTATAAAATATTGATTCTCTTAGATTGGGAACATGGAACATAGCACTTACTAGTAAAGCAATGGAAGTAATAGATACTAGGATTAAGAGAAGAATTAATATTTTACATTTTAAAAAAATAAAATGGGTAGTAGGAAAGACAAAGATAATAGAGAACTTAAGTTTCAAGTTATGGTATACAGGAAAAAATAAAACAAGAAATAGAATAGGTCTTGCTGCAAATAATTCAGTAAAGGATGAAATAGTAGGAGTAATTAGGAAGGGGATAGAATCACAGTTTAAAATCTCGAGTCGTGCTGAGCTTCTAGCCTTGAATCGAAATGATATAGTTTTGGTACCATATCGTATCGTGCTAATATAGTTTTGATATTTTTTAAATATAAAATATATTAACTAAAAATAAAAAATTTAATCTAAATATTTAAAAATAAAAAATTTAATCTAAATATTTAAAAATAAAAAATATAATTTTTTAAAATATATATACATTAAATTAATGGGATAATTTTATTAAGC
This sequence comes from Zingiber zerumbet, assembly GCA_037833815.1. Taxonomy (NCBI): domain Eukaryota; kingdom Viridiplantae; phylum Streptophyta; class Magnoliopsida; order Zingiberales; family Zingiberaceae; genus Zingiber; species Zingiber zerumbet. The sequence goes on from JBBMJZ010000019.1 coordinate 10,272,500, forward strand.
TTTAATTAAGCATATTTAAATTATCTCAATCATAACTAGAAGTTGATTAAATTTATTAACCTAAGTATTTAATTAAAGCCCTAAGTTAAAAACCTCCTCTCCCTATTATGTGACGATCGTGGGCACGTGCGACTCGGGCTCACATGACATGTCCAAACTTGTTGTCGGACTCGCATGACACCTCCGGAATCGTCGGGCTCGTGCGACACGTATGAACTTGTCGTCAGGCTCGTGTGACGCATCTGAACTAGTCGTCGGGCCCGTGCAACTCGTCCGGACTCATCGTAGCGCGCCGACACCATGTGTCGGTGCTAGTCCATGGGCAAAACGAGATGTATCACCGTATCGGCCAAACTGCTCGAGATTTTAATCCATAATAGCATTATACCTCTCAAGATAGCGGTGGTGAAAGAACTGTTAATGTAATTAGTATATATGCACCTCAAGTAGCATTAGATGAAAACATGGTCAGTGCATGTAGCACAGATAATCGAACTCGTATTTTGATATTGACAAAGTTTAATGTTAAGCCCAAGTGATTTCATTTATGGGTTAAGTGTATTCGTCACTTAATAAGAACGCCCTAATAAGTCGGATGAACCAAATACTAGGCAACAGGAAAAGTCTTAGTAAATCAAAAGAACCGACACTGAGCAAAGGAAGTCCAGATGGTTGACGAACCGGACATCCGATAGGACAGACTTGATGGGACATCAAGTTAAAGAAAGTCCGAGTAGGTCGGAGGATCGAACGCTAAGGAGTCCAAATAGGTCAGCTAGACCGGATGTTTGACAAAGGTAGGCAAAGGTAAGTTCAGGAGAGGTCCTTCTAAACTTTTGGACCAAAGACGATGAGGTGAGTCCTAGTCTTTGACTTGATGGGACATCAAGTCAAAGATAGTCTTAGTGGGGTAGAGTATCAAACACCAAGCAAAGAAAGCCCACCGGATGTTTGACAAAAAGTAAGCAAAGGTAAGTTCAAGAGCGGTCCTTTTGAACTTCTAAACCAAAGGTGGTGACGCGAGTCCTAGTTTTGGATGAAGGTAGTCTTGTTAGCTAGGCGTTGATCCGACTAAGAAACCAATCCGAATTTTGAAGTTGAGATTGGATAGTTGTTTAACTATCATAATTAGAACATGCATTGTTATGTTTGTTTTATTCTGTGTTAACTCTGTTTTGTAGGTTTCAATCAACCTTTAACTCTGTTTTGTAGGGTTCAATCAATCGAAAGGTAAGTTCCGTCGGTCGGACAGTTTGGGCGACCGACGAAGGGTAGTTAGAAAGTAATTGGCAGTGTGTGCTGAGTAGGCAGCAGTTTCACTCAGAAAGCTAATATAGGCCGTAGACGTGTCAGATAAACACTATTCTGATGACATAGTAGCTAACATGGAAAGGAATAAGTCTCGGGAAGCTAACATGGAAGAAGATAGGCTTTGACAAGCTAAAGTGGCAAAGTGATAAGGGCGAGATGCTGATGTGGCATTGGATCAGGCAACTGGATAGTGATCAGGAGACTGGAAGACCCAATCAGCAATGAACCTGGATGAAATGCTAGCGTGGACAAGGTTCTGTCGACCGAACCTGTAGGTCAAGCGACCGAAAAAGCCAATCTGGATCAGTGTCGCGAGAGATAAAACTGTTGATCAATCAACCGGACATGTGGATCAGTCGACGAAACCACATATAAAAAGAGCTTCGAGCAAAGGTTCCAGAATATCAATTCAAGTGTGGTGCAAAAGTTGATTAAGCTCACCGTAAGTGCCCCTCTTCGTCGGCCTCATAGCTAGATGAAGGGAGGTAAATCACAACACCGAGCGGCCTCCTAGGTAGGAGGGTCATTTAATCCCACTGGAAATGAACCCCGCGAGAATCGTTCAAAACATCAATTCAAGCTCTCATCAAGTGTTCAAGCAACTAACACTCTTCTCGTATACGCTGCATTACACTCTCCGACAACCTACGCTAAGCTCCGAATCGCTAAGAGTTGTTGGTAACTTTGTTAAACAATTAGAACATGCATTGTTATATTTGTTTTATATTGTATTAACTCTATTTTGTAAAGTCCAGTTGACCAAAAGGTAAGTTTGGTCGACAGACAGTTCGGATGACCAAACAAAGAGTTCCGGAAAAGTTTGAATTGGCAATCTGTAATTCTACTCAGAAAGATGATATAGGTCGGTAGACGTGTCAGATAAACACTGTTCTGATGGCGTAGCAGCTAACAGCAAGGGATAAGTCTCGGGAAGTTGATGTGGTAGATGATAGGCTTCAACAAGCTAACATGGCGAAGTGATAAGGGCGAGATGTTGATGTGGCAATGGATCAGGCAACTGGATGGTGATTAAGAGACCGGAATACCAGCATGAACCTAGATAAACCTAGACGGAATGTTGGCATTGACAAGGTTCGATCGACCGGACCTGTAGATCGAGCTACCAGAAAAGCCGATTTGGATCAATGTCATAGGAGATAAGATTGTTGATTGGTCGACCGGACATGTGGATTAGTCAACCAAACAACACCTATAAAAAGAGCTGGCATAGGCTTCAGAACATCAATTCAAGCTCTCATCAAGTGCTCAAGCAACTAACGCTCTTCTCGTCTGCATTACTCTCCAACAACCTATGTTGAGCTCCGAATCGCTAAGAGTTGTTGGTAACTTTATTATTGTTATTTTAAGTTTATTGCATATAATTTCTAAAAGAGATGCAGTATTCTCTTTGATTGTAAGAGGCTTCTCCGTCTCCGAAAGGTTTTCAAAAGAAGAGGATTAGAGGTGCCTATTCGGGAAGCGATCCACCTAACGGATCGTAGGCTTTGGAGTAGTAGTCCTAAGGGTTATGAACCAAGTAAACAAAAGTGTCTCTTTGTGTTATATATGTAGGAGTAAAAAATGAGGAATGTGATAGGGAGCATATGGGTTATGATTTTAGAATAAGAAATGAATAAAGAAAAATTATATTGGATTTTGCGATAATATATGATCTTATGATAGTTGAGGGAGAGTTTTGGCGCAATGGTAAAGTTGTTGCTATGTGACCTTGAAGTCATGGGTTTAAGTCGCAGAAAGTGCATCTTGCAAATGCAAGGTAAGGCTGCGTGCGATAGTCCCAATATGGCTCTACCCTTCTCCGGGACCCTAGCAGGAGCTTCATCACTAGGCTACCTTTTATATGATCTTATAACAGTTAATAAATTTTTCAATAAAAGAGAAGAACACTAGTCACATTTAGAAATTGAAACAATAAACCATAAATTAACTTAATTTTAGTCGGGATGAAGGATAAAAAAATTTATAAAGATTACAAAGTCATCCTTGAGAAAATTTTAACTATCCAACATAGGCCAGTAGTATTAGATATATGTCTCAAGTATAGTATCAATAGAAAGAAAACGTACATGGCTCCTACAATCAAGTAATGAAAACTAAAGGATGGGAGGCAGAGTATATTTCAAGTAAAGGTAGGAACACAAGTATTAGGAGAAATACATGATAACTTGAATACGATAGCAGACAAGATGATATTAAATTTGGAAATAATGGACAAGAGTGTATTGATGAGTCAAAAACACATGCACCATCAAGAAAGAACCTTAATAGTGGAACGAAGAAGTATAAAAGAAAGTGAATGAAAAAACGATCATCCTATAAGTTATTATACGCTAGTAATATGGAAGAAACTTTAAAAAGTATAAAATAACGAAAAAATGGATAAAAAGACAGTGAGTAAAGCCAAGAATATAACTTTTAAATGCTTATATCAGTAGTTGAATAAAAAAAAGGGGAAAGGAACATGCATAGAATAGCTAAAATAAGAGATAGAGACGAGATCTTACTCAAATAAAATGCATTAGAATGTAATAGGGTGCTAGTGAATGATGAGGAAATAAAAGAGGATTGGAAGAGGTATTTTCATCAACTTTTTGGCAAAAGTTTAGATGAGTAACTTAACATAGGTAATTTGAGTAGATCAGAGAAGTATAAAAATTTAAATTTTTATCATAGAATTCAAATTTCAAAAGAAAAATAAAAGTGCTCAAGCAAGAAGAGTATTAAATGACTTGTGAAGTTATTCAACCTCATATTAAAAACGAAAAAAATGTGTCATCAGTAGGGAGTAAGTACTCTAGTCTGCTATATAAAAACAAAGGAGAAGTATAAAATTGTGCAAATTATGAAGGCATTAAGTTAATAAGTCATACCATGAAACTTTAAAACAGAGCGATAAAAAAAGACTAAGGAAGAAGACCATAATGATCGAAATCAATTTGAATTCATGCTTGGAAGATCGACAATAAAAGTTATACATCTTCTCAAACAATTTATTGAAAAGTATTAAAAAAAAAAAAGGGCAGCCCAATGCACCAAGCTCCCGCCATGCGGAGTCCCGAGGAAGGATCCATTGTACGCAGCCTTACCCTGCTTTTTACAAGAGACTGTTTCCAGGATTCGAACCCGTGACCTTTTGATCACATGGCAACAACTTTACCGTTGCGCCAAGGCTCCCCTTCAATTTATTGAAAAGTATTAGGGTAAAAAAATCAAATTTATACATGGTATTCGTCAATAAAGAAAAAGCTTATGACAGAATCTCAACAAAAATTATATAAATAATTTTAGGAAAAAAAAAGATGTTAGATACTAAAACAATTAAGAACATATATGAGAATGCAATGATAAGAGTGAAAGCTCAAAGTGAATTAACTGAAGCATTTCCTACAAAGATAGCAGAATTATGGTGCATGTTAATTGCAGATGATATTGTTTTGGTAGATGAGACTCATGAAAGAGTGAATGCTAAGTTTGAATTTTAGTAGGAAATACTGAAAGTGAATGGTTTTAGGCTTAGTAAAATAAGTACAGAATATATAAAATTTATGTTTAGCAATATTAGACGTAATAAAATAATTGTTAAGATAAGAGATAACAAGTTATCTATAACTAAAAACTTTAAGTATTTAGGATTATTTTTACAAATGGATAAATGGTTTAAGAGAGATGTCTTATATAAAATATAAGCGGGATTATTGAAATGGAAGAGAACGTCAGGTGCTCTTTGTGATCGTAAAATACTGTTAAAACTTTAAAAAAAAAGTTCTACAAATCAATGGTTAGACATGTTATGTTATATAGAACATGTTGACTCGAGCACATGAGTAAAAGATGAGAGTCACAAGATAAGGATGTTAAAGTGGATGTATGTATATACAAGGATGGACTGGATAAAAAATGAGAACATTAAAGAGGGGAATCCCAATCGTGTCCTTGAAGAATTGGATATTCATCAAATTAACACGTTCAAGAGAGGAGCACCATGCTTCCCAAGTTTCATCAGGATAACTGTTATTTATTACTGTAATGTTTGCAGATTATGTAGGCATGATATGGAAACAAATTGTGTATTATCTTTATGATTCCATTGTTGCTTATGGACTTTATCTAATGTATTTTTTTTTCTTGTGGAGCATATAATACTTCATGTAGGTTTAATGATGATATTGCAGAACATTGTTCCATCATACAAGTGAAACATAAGCATCATAATCACTTTCAAAATCAAGATTCAATTTCAAACCAAAAACTCTCCCCTTTTTGTCTCATTAGTGAATTACAGTTAATATTCCTTACCCAATTCCCTAATCATCTACTAATTACTAAAAGCATTCAATAAAGGTACGAGTTGCAGCAAGCAAACAAACAAAGAAAGAGTTAATCGGACAGAAAAGGCACAGAGAACATCTAAAATTAAGGAAAAGACGGTTGAAAAACCATTTGCCTGAGACTTCTTCACTTGACAGGCCATAATCTCATTAGAAATTATGCTACAACAAAGCAAGAAGCACTTCATTTTTCAATATAACATATCGGATCAATATTAAAACAGCAAGGTAATGCAAAAAAAATATTTTTTAGTACCAACCTTCTATAAGCAACTGATGGTGGCCTCCCAAAAAAGTTCAAGAATACTGTCTGCAAATGAGGGCTCGAGAGCCACGGAGTCACCAAGTACCTAGAACATGAAATAGATATGGACCGCCCTTAAACCAATCCAACCTAAGCAATAAGCGCAATCGATCTGAGTAACCACCCAATCGAGCAGCAAGCTCACCTCCCGTGAAGGATTCGACACTTTGAAACGACCCCCTCGTATATCTTGGACCTGGGATCGAAGGTTAGAGCCACAAGATCTCCCCGGAACCCACGAAGGAGGTCGCCCACGAGGTGGATCTCGAGGAAGTTGTAGAGAAAGACAGCGAGCAAGGTGAGGGCGGTGGCGAGGTAGTGCGCCGTCGGAACCAGCGATGCCGCCTGGAAGAGGAGTCCAGCGGCCGATAAACCCTCGGCGCATGCGGAGGAAGCCATGGAGTCCGACGATCCGCACGAGGGAGAGAGAGAGGAAACGATACAAATGGTCAGCGGCGGGAGCGAGGGACCGATCGCGGTCACGGGGGAAGGCGATAGAAATACAAATGGTCAGCACTACGCTGATATCGGATTCTACAAATTAGCGGTTCACGTATTAAAGGTTTGAAATACCCAAATAAGAGTTACCTCCCTCTATCTTGGCCTGAATTGATTGACATGGCGCTAAGGATGGACGAATCATTTTTTATCATATAAAATATCCAAATAACTTAATCATATTTTAAAATTACTAAATCATATATCATATATCCATTATTATAGCAATCAGAATATTATTCATCAACACAGTTCATCAGTTCCTTTAAAATGGTGCAGTGGTTGAAGCATGGAGTATTATCACATGAGCTCTTGGGGTCGAAACTCAGCACGTCCGAACATACTTTCTCTCATGCCTTGGTCACCTGCACTGAGGTGAAAGCAAATTGTCTTTTGTCACATCAACACAGTTCATCCTCCTTTAGAGCTACCATACTGCAGAAGGGCATCAAGTTATCACCTAGGTGTCTACAGTTTGATCTCCAGCTATAGCGCATGTGCTGACAGATCTACTATAGGACTAGGGAGGTTGTGGACAAAGAAAGAATGTGGGTTGTCGGCCATCGACCGATCACACTGCCATGCAACACCTTCATGGAGTAAGTCATCGCATAGTTGGGAGACGCATTAACTCCGCCCCTCCCCCAAACCTAAAATCCTTTGAAGGCGGAAGAAGAGTTTAAGCTGTCGGTCACTAACTGATCGATCATTCTGCCTTGGGATGTCACATTCATGGAGTGAATCATCGTACAACTAAGAGACACATCAACCCGGCCTCCTAAATCTAAAATCCTGGATCTACCCTTGTTTGTAGGGATTTTTCCTTCAAATGGATGGCGCAACTACAAAATGCTAGGCTTTTTGGCCATCTACCATGAGCACTTCCCGATTTATCCTACCAGCTGATGGGAAACTTTCATGAGGCCAAGTTAGCCGCTCATGATTTAGTGTTACCTAGTTCAACACAATCAGCACAGTTTATCCTAAATCGATTGCTACATTGTAGCAATCGATTAAATTTTCTTAAAAACATAATCTATCCGTGTTAAAAAAATTATTGCTCTCAATATAATGTGTTGAATTGATATTTGAGGATATGTATATAATCAGGAGAACTAGATGAACACATAGAACTTGGTTCCATATCATTCCGACCAAAATTAACTGATGGACATAGAGAGCTTGGAATGACATGATGTATTCGTCTAGTTTTTCTGATTATATGCATGCTCTCAAACATTAATTTGACACACTATATTGAGAGCAATGATTTTTTAACATGAATGTGTCCGAAAAATCTTATTTGTGTTAAAAAAATACTGCTCTTAATGTATTTAGGTTAAATTGATGTTTAAAGACATGAATATAATTAGGAGAACTAGACGAACTCATAAAACCTAGTTTTGTGTCATTCCGAACTCTCTAGGTTCGTCAGTTGATTTGTCTAAAAATGTCAAAATTAGTTGATTGGCCTAAAGAATTCGAAATCACATTGAATCAAGTCATATATGTTCGTCTAGTTTTCCTGATTATATTCATACCATTAAACATCAAACCTAATACAATGAGAGTAGTGACTTTTTTAACACAATTCAGATTTTCTAAACATATTCGTATTAAAAAAAATATTGCTCTCAATATAGTATGTCAAATTGATGTGTGAGGGCATAGATATAATTAGGAGAACTAGCCAAACATATAAGACTTGGTTCCCTGTCATTTCGTGTTCTCTAAGTCCTTAGTTGATTTCGGTGAAAACCGGCTTATAGACTTAGAAAGCTCAGAATGACATAAAACTATGTCCTATATGTTTATCCCATTCTTCTAATTATATTCATTCTTTTAAACATTAATTTAGCACATTATATTGAGAGCAGTAATTTTTTTTTAATATAAATCGGATTTTGAATTGATTACTGTAGTATAATAATCGATTAGTTGAAGTTCTGTTATGAAGTAATTCAAATATATAGGACATGATTCTATGTCATTCTGAACTCTTTAAGTCTATCAACTAGTTTTGACTGAATCAGTTAATAGACCTAGAGAGTTTGGAATGACATTGAACTGGGTCCTATGTTTGTCTAGTTCTAATTATATTTATGTCCTCAAATACCAATTTAGCCTAATATATTGAGAGCAGTAATTTTTTAATATAAATCAGTCATTGTTTAAGATGTAACAATCAATTCAAGACAAACATGGCTGATGAGTAGTATCCAAATTGATTGTTACATTAAAGTAATTGATTTAGAATAGTAAAAAAGGATAAAATAAGTATGTGATATGTGATTTGATAATTTTAAATTTGAATATGTGATTTGGGTATTTCAAATATTTAGATATGCAGTTCAATAATTTACCATATCAGATTCATTGACGATTGGGGTTCTAAATTTTTGAGTCTTGTTTTTAACTTAGGGTTTAGTTATTGAGTACGAATCCTTTAGTCCACAAATTATGGACTATAAAATGGTCTATTTTGTAAATTAGTCTATTTCATTGGACTCCATCACTTAAATAGATGGGCCCATCATAATCCACCAATCCATAAAGTAGAGGATCCCGTCTGCTAGTTATTAAAGAAAAATAAAAATATAAGAATCCTATGAAATGCACATGGACTACAATGAGGCGGGTCCAACTAAGAATCAACTGATATGTTAAAATCATAATTCTGGGTTCCACTTAATCATTCATTGTTTGATTTATGGTCTTGGATTCATAAATGCATTGGGCAAGACGTTCTGATTCTGATTGTGAGATGCATTCACAATTAGTATTACAACTACTATCACACAATCTCAAAGCATTGATTCTAATACACAACAAAATATGAGAAATGTTGAGCATATTGGGAAGGCAATTTGGAATCGTGTAGATAATGAGTCCTTTATTAGAACATGTGTAGAGGAGCTCCAAGCAGGGAATAGGCTTGGTACTCACTTTAACAGGACTGGTTGGGAAATTTGAAGCATGCACGAATCGTAAGTATTTAAAGATACAATTAAAAAATTGTTGGGATGGCTTGAAGAAAGAATGGGTATTAGGAAAACATCATAGAGAGGAGAGACTGGACTAGGTTGGAACCATTAAAAGGGATATGTGGATGCGATTCCTAAGTCACGTGGTGGCAACGAAAGATACATGTGAGTTAAAAAAATATGACACTTTTATGGTATATTTCATGGTTTTAGTACTTGCTTATTTTAACATATGATTATGTGATTTTATGTTTTTATTAGGTACATCCTAAAGTTGCCAAGTTCAGATCGAGGACCAATACTAGCTAGTAGCTGATCAAGATCTATTATTTTCAGATGTTGTAGCTACAGGGAACGGTGTGTGGGCACCAGGCTCCGGAATAATGCCACCACACTTACAAGATGAGCCAGAAGATGACATTAATATACATTCTAGGTTGTCAGATCTGGCATCGACCATACAACTGAAACAAATGCCACACAACAAAGCAACATGGAGAGTGGCTCATCTAGAAGAAGCAAACCTTTTTTTTGCTCTTATCCATCATAAAAAGCAAAATAAATCATCAACTGCAGAAAAAATTACAAGGTGTTTAGAGCGGATTGTTAATACAATAGAGAGTGAATCACAATCAAAGACCGCAGGCTTTAGATATGTCTGTAATTGAAGAAGGTGGTGTTGGATATAATTATTCATATTAGGTGAGTTTATTTATAAGTTGCATATATGAATATGATCTGAACCTTTTAAAGTGATCTAACTTAGACTTATTGGGTTCAGTTGTTGGATGTAGACCTTATACGTGTAGAACCTTTAGTTCTGCATCTATTATTATCTATATGCTGCTAATAGATATTCAGTATATATATAGACTTATAGTCCCACATCTATTATTATCTATTGGCTGATAATAGATGTGCACTATATAATGAATTTGTCCCTAGAGGATTAGGGCATCTTTGAGACGTCTCTTCGTTCCCCAATGATGAAGAGGATTTACCGTCGTCAACCCTAACTCCTCCGGAAGACCAACCTTCTCCTTCTTCTTCCGCAGGGCTGTCATGAGACGGCTCGATCTACAGGTCTGCGACGGAAGGCCAGGACGCAGGTTGCGGGAAGGATACAAGTCGGGATCGGCAGAGCTGTTATGAGACGGCTCGATCTACAGGCCTGCGACGGAAGGCCAGGGTGCAGGTTACAGGAAGGATATAGGTCGGGATCGACAGAGCTGTCATGAGACGGCTCGATCTACAGGCCGGCGACGGAAGGCCAGGACGCAGGTTGCGGGAAGGATACAGGTCGGGATCGGCAGAGCTGTTATGAGACGACTCGATCTACAGGCCTGCGACGGAAGGCCAGGGTGCAGGTTACAGGAAGGATATAGGTCGGGATCGACAGAGCTGTC
>JBBMJZ010000019.1:10289594-10301061 GCA_037833815.1 Zingiber zerumbet
AAGTTACCTTTTGCTAGTTTGATCTTCCAGACCGACTGGACTTTTGCTCAGGGTCCGATGCTTCCGGTCTTCATGCTAGACGTCCAGTCTATGACCCGTCCAGACTTCCACTTGATTCGCAACACCAGGATTTCAACCTAGAGTCCTTGACTCTAGGATTTTTGCCCGAAGCCTTCGACCCGCCAAGATTTTCCATTTAGGGTTACCACCCCTTATGATCTAGAGTTACCGCCCCTAGGGCTTTCCCTTTGCCTAACCGCGGCTAGGACTTTTGCCTAAGTATACTTAGTATTTTTCCTGCAAAGCTCATTCAAATATATCAAATAACAAGACACCTTAATTTTGAATCTTTTGACATAATCAAAACATATGTTTGATCGTCGGATGCTTCCCGCACCAACAATTAGATCTTGTCTCCTTGAGATCAGGATCTAATCAAGATCTTAGCTTAAGTTTCCCAAATGGACCTAAGTTGGGCCAACGCCTACAATTCCCTCAATGGGGAACACGTCCTCATTGAATCTCTCCTCCAGTTGCTTATCTTTACTTACCACTTGCAGTCACTCAACTTGCTTCTGACCCACCAGGTCTTTCCGCCAGTTGTCAGGTCCGTAGACCTAATTGGACTTCTGCCGGATGTCAGGTCCCGCATACCTAATTGGACTTCCCGCCAGATATTAGGTCCCGACCTATCTGGACTTCGCACCAGCTATCGAGCCCCGCAGACCTAGCTGAATTTCAGCCTGGTGTTTGGTCCTTTAGACCAGTCAACTCCTACACACTTGGTAGAAACGTTAGACAAACAACTCATTTAACTTTAACCTATTTGTTATACATCAAAATTAGACTGCTAGTGCAACCTGCACCAACAAATACCTTCAATGTACACCCTCTATGACATGTCAACTTTTTAAAAATCTAAAACCCCTAAGTTCATTAATGGGCTTGATCAAAACTTATTAATCGACTTAGAGAGCTTCGACAACTCCTATGGATTTTTATAGTATTTTCAAAGTCTAAATATGCTATTTTTTTAATTATTTTTAAAAATCAGCATCATAGCAATATTGTTGTTTAAATTATGGTATTGATTTTTAAAATCAAAACCATAATAATGCTAGTATGTTAAGTTGTGGTGTCGGTGTTTAAAAATAAGCATAGTAACGGTGCCAATATTTAAGCTTTGTTGACGATTTTTAAAAATCAACAATAAAGTATTTTTTTATTTCAATTTTTATTAAAACAATTAGTTTAGCTATTAATTTATTTTTTTAAAATAATTATATATATTAAAAAAAGATTTTTAAATTTTTTTTTAAATTTTTTATTATTATTTTATTTTTGGAAGAATGAAATTTTAATAAGCTTTTGAAAAAAAATAAATCTTAGTATTAGGCATAAGTATATAAGTTATAGAGGTAGAATAAACGCTAAGTCTGTCAATTCCTGAAAATTTACTCAGGATCATTAAGCAAAGATATCATGCGTATGATATGTCCATTTATCAAATTAAATAGTTTGTTTAAAAAAAAATGAATGAAAATTTCTCCCTCGTATTCTGCAGTGTGTTCGCCCTTCCTCCGTTCCGCAGTCTCGAATTAGGTTTCGGAAAACCTCCGCACTGTTCCAACGATCCGTCCTGTGCTCTGCCTCCCTCCTCCGCCGGTCTCCGCTTTCGCGCTGCCTGCAGGTGAAGCTCGTGTCGCCCGTTTCCTAAAACTTTCTTTCCATAACCACAATCCCAGGAGTCTTTCGAGATTTTGCGAACCTAATGACGAATCTCAGCTGGCACTTCACTCCTTTTTTGTTTGTCATGTATAGCCTTAGGGTTGAGAAGCGTTCCTTCTTGCTCAGATGGGAGGTCGTGGCGAACCGCCGGCAGGCTCGAGGCAGTCAAATCTTAAGATGGCCTTTCAGCTCGGCATCCGTTCTGTTCTGACTACTTTCTCCAAAGAGGCAATTTTTACTGCACTTATCTTTCTTCACACTGATCTTCTTTAAATAGTGGGGAACTTGCCAACGGCTTTTGCTTTGTGATATCGCTAGAAATGTGCTTAGATATCATCTCCTGTAGCGTGTAAACATAAAATTTCCTCTCTTTTTTTGTTTGTTTTTGAGGTTGAAATACAATTTGGTCATTGGTTATGCATTTACCTTCTAGAAATTCTTTACCTTGTCAAAGAACTATTAATGAGCCTTTTAGTACATTTCGCCCTCCTCCCCATTTTCTAGAATGACTAAAATTTGTCATACAAATAGTTATAGTTTCAATACATTTTAAAGTTATTATGTAGACAGAAGCTATTCAGTAGACCTTTTCAAATAGCATTACTGGTGGAATAATTTGCTAGAATATTTTTTGTAGTATTTGAGAGGTGTCCTAAAGACAATTGCCTTAAATATTATCTTAGTTATTTGAGAAATAAATTTTACTATTTGGGTGTACATTCTATATGTATGTGATTTGATCTTAAACTCATTTAATGAAATCCATAATCCAAAACATAACACGAGAGAAATGTAATTAGATTACAATTAGTAGGTATCTTATCATATGTAATTATGTACGTATTGAAATCTTTCCTAGTCAATGAATTGATGAGATTAGACATCGTCAATTCTGTAGCACATGTTATACTCCTTGGTTTATCCAAGCAGTCGATCCTTGCTAGCTGGAAACATAGGGATGTTGAGAGTTAACATATGGATGCTAGTTAAGGGTAACTAGTTCATCAGATGTGACCTGCTATGAAACTTCATGTGATTCTTTACATGTCAATGAAGATCTCATTGCAACTCGAGTGTGAGTTTCCTTATACTTGAGGTATTCAAGTTATCTTGGTCATGAAGGCTTATAGTTTGACATCTTAGCTAAACATCTCCTAGGAAGTGTAGTTATGAGATGATTGGGTATAAGTTAATATGCCCGAAGGTGTTTTAATAGCCCACAGAGGATTCATTACTCATTTTATAAGAAGACATATACCCTATGACCTTTTATTAAGATTATTACTCATTAAGTTTTTGGCCAAAGCAAATATGTCAAGAAGATGATCTTACATGTTTTTTTCTTTTTGAGAAATTTGAATCTATAGGACAAGGAACTGCAATTTGGCCTAGGTGTGACATAGGCAGCCTAGTGGAAACTAACACATAGCCCATGTCTTGAACCAAATAGGTATAAGATGCGTGAAAGGAATAGAAGCATTAACTGCAATTGTTGAAGGGATCAGAATATGTTCTGAAGTCAATTATGATTTTTTAGTCAATTGGGGGTCATGTTGTACTATTAGGTGCTACTCACGATTTATTAATAATTAATGGTTATTTATGAATGCCCAATATAATTGGGAACCTATTGTATCACATGCACTATGAGTATTTCTTAAAGACATAGAGTTTCTATTTTTTTTCCTCTTTGAGTGCCGCCCAACCCTAGTGCCCCCTCCCCCTCTTGGATTGTCCACGAAGGGAAGATCTGTCTCCTTCATTTAGCTAGTTCCAAACAAAGATGTAACTTACAAAGTCGTCTTGAAGATATCTCGGTGTGGATACTAGGAGAGGCGAGTCTTGCTTGGTGATTTCTTTTCATCTAAATATCATTAGAAAGGTATAACTTCTAAACAACCTTTTTGATCTATATTTATGTCTTGCACATGTATGATCTTGTTTATTTGGGATGTGCGAAAACTTTTTTTTCAAAATTGTTTTGCTTCAGCTGCGGTATTTTTTGTGGAAAACACATATATTTTATCCTGGAAAAAGCTAACATCTTTTTGGTATTTTGATGAAATTGTGAATACTGAAAGTCCAAAAGAAATGAGTTATATAGGATCAAGATCACTAAACCATGACAGTTGAGATTGAAGTGCAGTAAGTTCAGTTTTTTCTAAATATGAAAGCCTGAACCTAAGACTTGCTTTCCTCATCAAATATCTAGTCATTTTGTTTATTCTGAAGTTAATTCATATTTACATGAATGGTCATAGGAAATGAGGAATAAAATGAGTATGTAACTGGAGGTTTGACTTCTGATGATTATTTTCTCATTGTTATTGTTATGAACTTTGACTATTTGTTGCAATGATATTTCATCAAGTTTTAAACTTGGTGAAAATGTGACTTACTTTTCATAAATTATATCTGTAGGATGTGTGGAAAGCATTTCCTACTTGTACTGATCTTGAGAGAGAAAGATTATATGCCATGTTTGTTCAGGTAAAATTTCCTTAGCCATGTCCCAAGCTTGAAATTCTTCAAAAAAAAAAATGGAGTACATACTGCCTCCAATTCTCTTATCTGTCAAAACTACATTTTTTCAAGATGATAGTGAGATTTTTTAATATGATTACTACAGGATCATTTAATTCACTTCCATATTATGCACTAAACGCAACCTTAAAGTTTCAAGATAGTGTTTTTTTGCCATTTTTGCATGCTATGTGTGTGGGCATAACATTCGTTCTTTTATCTCTTTGTTTTTTCCAGGTCATCAAGACATTGCATGAGGATTTAAAGGTATGGTATGCTTCATGACGGACACAAGTGAAATATGTGCCTTACTGGTCCACTGTTCTAGCTTTTTTTTATTGCAAAATTATCTAATATCGGAAGTCATTTTCCTATCCCAATTGTTTTTGCATTCTTGTATGAAGTTAATATCCTTAAACAATCTACAGCAAGATTTGATCAATGCATTGTTGAAGTAGTTATCAACATTATCACAAAAAAGATTTTCTAAACATTTCTATGTGGTTTTGCTTTGGTTTTGAAAACTTATGTTTCTGCAACTAATCTATCATGCACAACTGGATTGCAATTATCTAGTGCCCTTTCAAATGGCTGTGGCATTATCAGCTAATACTGCTAGAAAATGACAAACCTTGGTTCTCATGAAGTACATTGACTTATTATGTAGGGTAGTCAGATCAGGTGAACTTAATGATGCTCCCACTAACTTGCTGAGTGATAATCAAATAAAGAACTCATGATATTGATTTGGAGTTGTCACTAAGAAAAAAGTTTTATAATTGAATTTAAATTTTCTATGGGTTAGTTTAAGTCTAAGCTATTCTTTTAAGTTTTAACCTCATGGATTTACCTATCTATTTTTTGATGCAGGAGGAATTTGAATCTATATGTCAGGAGACAAAGGTGTTATGGGTTCCTTTTACGTTTCAGTATACATGCATAACTTTTCCTACTGAAAACTATATGGCATTGCATCATGCAATTTAATTGAAATAAGTCAATACTTTATATGTGACATTCAAATTATGTTGGTATAATTTGTTTTGGAGGATACTTAAGATGTAGAGTGAATAATATAATGGTTGATTATTTAGAACTAAAATTGAATCGCTGAAGTTTCTACAATAAGAATAGAGTTGTGGAAGCAATTGATATGGATGTATATGAAATTTCTATAGGTTTTAAAAACATGAATATATTACTGAACAAGAAGGAGACATCAATGAAAACTCTCACTAATAGGTTTTAGAGTGGCAGTTGAAACAGAGACAAACTTTTGGAACCTATAGTTTTGTGTTATTGTACTGTGCTCCACTGCTCCTAAAAGAAAATGAATTTTTTTATAAGGTTGTAGTATGATTGGTCATACATTTTTGGATATGTGTTAAGTTGATAGGAAATAATACTTTAAAAAATTAATGTAGTAGAGCAAGAATGTGTATGGTTGCTAGTTTTTTTTTAAAAGATAAAAATTGTATTATTTAGTAACAATTAGTTTTAGCTCCCTATAGATGATAAAATGGGTTGAGATTGTATG
The DNA here is from genome assembly GCA_037833815.1 of Zingiber zerumbet. Taxonomy (NCBI): domain Eukaryota; kingdom Viridiplantae; phylum Streptophyta; class Magnoliopsida; order Zingiberales; family Zingiberaceae; genus Zingiber; species Zingiber zerumbet. The sequence continues at coordinate 10,295,383 of JBBMJZ010000019.1, forward strand.
ATATGGTCAAAGATAACCAATAAGTTCTATATATAGATGAGTTAAATTGATCAGGGTGTAAGGTGTCAAGAGCAGAGGGATACCAAACAAAATTGTAGTTATGTAATAATGAATCACTAATTGATGTCAATATTACTAATTGTATAACATTGCATTGAGTTCATTGAAGAGCTAAAAACCATGTGACTAACGCCAAATAGTCAGGGGGCCAAACATGGCATGCTGATGATGATTGAGACATAATGGTTCACTTTGTCTAAAAATTGTGTGAGGTAATGTTGCAAATAAATCTATTTCCCTTTGACCCTATCTGACATGAACACTCTTGGACCACATATAGTTGAAGTTGAATGTGTTTGAACTTTGAAGATCAAAATTGTTAGTTGTCGTTGGTTTAAGATTAGTTGGTTTTGGGTAGAAACCATCAGGATGCCTGTTTCAATCTTTCCTTCTCATCCTCTGAAAATTCTCAAAGTGGCAAGAGATAAATAATTGATCAACATTATGATATTTGTATACACAAACAAGAATTTCCAAAGGAATTTGGAGGATCCACTCCTCTTACACTATATTTCTATTATGCTTTTCTTTTAACCTCATTTTTACTCTACATTCTCATGATTATTTCTAGGTCACTAGCTACCAAAATTTGTAATGTATTGCAATTTCATTGGATACCCTTGCACCTCTTTGGCCCTAGTGTATCTTCTATGTTATTTCCCTTTCATTTTCTTAGGTGAGTTGACTTATGATAGGTTGGTAGGGCTCTTGATATGGTAGAACAACTCGTGGAAGAGCATAAACTTGAGGAGGCATTTGGTACAAGGTAACATTGCAAGATTAATTTTGTAAGTTGTGATTGGTATTTGTATAGCCTTATGGAAGAAATTTAAATTAGTTGACGGATGTTTATAACTCATTAAACTTGCAATCAAAGTTATCCATTCTTATGAAATGTGATTATAAATTTATACAATTTGCAACATAACAATCTCTTCTAGTGTAATTCAAATATTTGTATCTATATATAGATACAAAATTAGTTATTTGTTTTATTTTGTTCATGTAATTATATAATGTTCTCTGGGTGAACAGAAGGTTCTTCTAATCTAAACTCATGCAAATGCAAATTGGTTTCTTAATTTTAAGAATATTTTAAACAAAGTATTACATGATCAAAACATTTTTCATGGGCAAATTTGTAAACATTTCTTTCATGGATCTTTAAGTGAGAATTTTTTAAAAATGAGGATCTTATTTAACATTTTTGAATAACTTTTTGGGCTTTTTCCCCTGTGCAAGGTAAATATAAATTATGTTGTGTGTATTAGTTGCATATATAATATAAAACATATTCATATGTATGCCATATATTGCGAATTATATTTTATGCTATGTTAAACATATTTAATATAACTATTAATTAATTTATTAATGCTATACATATCATAGGACATGCAATTTTTGCATTATTATATCATGTAAATTTAATGGATATTTTTATTCAATATCAAACCTCATACTGAAGCTTTATTTAGTGTATTATTTATTTACATTTATTTTGTCGTTTAGTTGCTCAAATGTATAACATACTTGATATCATATTTTAAATGTTTATGAAAATTGAATTAAATTTCTGGTAGTTTGTAGGCTCTACATTTCGATACTAAATCCCTTTTAATTTCATGTTAGTATTACTATGTATATTGTGTCTATTGAATATTCTAGTGTAGTATGACCAATATCTTTTCAAGTCATGCTAATCTAGTATTCTAGTTGCATGATTATGGAAAATTACTTGTGAATGCACTAAAGGCACCTAATGTTCTTGCTGTTGATTAGTAAGTTCCAAATTTGTAGTTTCCAATTCCTCTTATGAAACAATTGCCTAGTGCTATGAATTCACCATATTTTTAAGAGAATGATTATTCATCTGTAGTTTTTCTTTAAATGTGCACATTTTGATATAGTAAATTTGTCATTAATTGAATTTAACATTTGTCACTATTTATAGAGAAGTGTATTCATGGTTAATTGAATTTTTTCTATATGTTTCTAATACTTGGACTTAGCTACAACTTCCATAGCAGTTTCAGATACTGACATTGCAAGTGGACATTTGATATATATATGTATATATATATATATAGAAGTGTATTCATGTTTAATCGAATTTTTTCTATATGTTTCTAATACTTGGACTTAGCTACAACTTCCATAGCAGTTTCAGATACCGACATTGCAAGTGGACATTCGATATATATATATATATTCACTATTTATAGGGCAGTGAATTCATGTTTAATCGAATTTTTTCTATATGTTTCTAATACTTGGACTTAGCTACAACTTCCATAGCAGTTTCAAATACCGACATTGCCAGTGGACATTCGATATATATATATATATATATATCTTACCTGTAAATATTTTTAGAAATTTGGATCCACTCTTGTCTTATACTCCTTTCTAATTCTAAGTAACCTTCTGTCCTTGCCATGTTTTTCTTATTGTTCTCAAAACTTGTCATCAGTTGTGCAAAATGTATGTCCATGTTTTTGAAATTCATTTGTGCTATGTTTTAATCTTTTTTGACTGCATCTATTGACCTATTTATATACTTATATTCTTAATATTCCATGATGTGTGGGTGAATCTAAACCCAACACAAGTCTAACTTGAACTTGCTAGTTTCTGAACTGAAAAGTTTTGTTGATAATGAACATGTCAAAATCAGAGCAAACATAGGCGAGATCAAGGAGAAGGTATTAAAAGTAAAAAAGGATGAAATCCAACATTTGACAAACTTGTTGAAGAAGGTAACTTTAGTTTTTAAAAGTTTTCAATGATCACTCCATCTTTCTTGAAGTTCACTTTAACCTTGATACTTTTGATGATATACTAAAATAGATATGTGAATTTTTCATATTTCACGTACATTTATGTCAATGTCAACAATGTGACATTCCACAGTGAGCAAGACTGATAACTAGGATTAAGTTTAAATTAGGTCTGAGAATTATATCATGGTCGACTTTAATGGCAATTTTACATTTGCATACCTACTAATGGTAAATTAGTAGTTTGAAGCAATTGAAGTCAACTTTTATCTTCAGATAACTGAGCAGAGTATGCTTTATCTGATTAAATGTTACTTGACTTGGATAATTTCTGGTTAGATGTTTTATTTGAAATATTTTCTAAGCTTTCTATTTTCTTTTCAAATAAAAGGATAACTATTTCTGCAAATGAGTTCGTAATTGTCAAAGGAAATAAATGTAATTGAAATAAAATTATTCTTTGTAATAAAAATTATTTTTATGTATATCGAAGCCAAAATGGTGGTGACAAACAAGTTTTTTTTTTTTTTTTCTTTCATTTTTGAGATTTTTCCCCAATTCTTATGTTTTCCTCGAGGAAAATCGGAAACCTTTCATAAATAAACAAAGATAGGTCATATGACTTGACAAATCTTGAGAGAAGACCCTTGGAACATGCAATTTCTAGCCTTATAGAGTTTAAGGGCTTACTGGCTAATTGTGAGACATGCTGTTCATTCTTACTGGGATGATAATATTCTAGTCTTTCTGTGCTTGATTGCCACAACTTCATTGAAATTAGACACAATTGATTGGACTCTATTATGACGAGCTCTCATTGTGAAGTCTTGTAGATTTATCACCCTTGAAAAGAAGGGGTCTATTGGCTTCGATATTGTCATGCCCCAAATTGACTCCAAAATTGGGTAGGACCCTTTCTGAGCGATAACATGAGCTAGTACATCCTAGGCAGAGCATTTGATAAAATTTTAGCAGCATCTTCCTTGTATGTCACCAGCTTACTAAATATAACAATACAAAGTAATATAGAATAACAAAAGAACTAAACTAATCTAATCTTTGTGTTAGCCACAACTTGTAAATCAAAAGCAATAAGCTCTTACAAATAACCATGAATGCAAGTCTACAAGTCACATCCATAAACAAAGTCAAACCGATTGACCATCAATCTAACATATTTAGAAAAAAAACTAAATTAAATCAAATATAGACAAATCATCCAACATTGTTGTGTTGTCTCATATTTCTAGGTTGTGGGTGCTTTGAGTCCATGATCAACTCAAAGAAGAGGACATTTTGATGTTAGTTCTGCTTCTTCTCACTTTTTGGAATTTTGTATGAATTTGACAAGGATCTTGTTAGAGCGTCTCTAAGTCATCCAGGGCCCCTCAATACTTTGATTAATTAGCAACTAAATGACATATTACAACTAATCCCTCTTTGAGCAAGAAATTAACCATCAAATCCTTCCAAGCCTCCAATTCCAAGCCCTTAGATTAAAAAAATCAAAGGCTATAACCACTACCACATGCCTCCTCTTGACAACTTAAGCGAGTGTGCATGCCCCAATCGTTTTAAATATTATGTTGCTAAACAAATTAAATTTTACAATTGATATAATAAAGGGCGGTTTGAGACACGAAGCTCCCACCAATGAGGGATCCCAAGAAAGGGTCAGACCATATTGGGTTTATTGTACGCAGCCTTACCATGCATTGCAAGAAGTTGCTTCTACGACTCGAACCCGTGTGGTGTTTAGGTCATATGGCGCAACTTTACCGTTGTGTCAAGGCTCCCATCTTACAATTGATATAATGTCATAGAAAAAATAAATACTGATACAACATAACATAAAATAATTAAAATAAATAAATAAGTTTTCCAAGGATATTAAAGATATAGATAGCAAGTAGGTGGAGAATAATAGGAAAGTTGAGAAAATGCAAATACTTTGAACGTGAAGCAAAGAACCACCATTGCTGCCTCACATGCTATTTGCCATCTTTTGCTACAATTGCTGCATTTGTTATCATTATTATGTATTGCTTCTGGTTTCATTATTCACAAATATAGTTCAGGACAATCGCCTTTATGGCAAACTAATTTTTTAGGCTGATACATAATTATTTTGCTCAAATTGCATCTAGCAAGTAGGTCATTTCATTACTATCTCCTGATTTATGTTTATTACAGAAATTCTCTTAAATTTTCTCTGTTGCATTCTTACAATTTTGGGAATCACATTTTTTTATTTGTAGTTTCGAATTGCAGGAGCCAATCATTTTAGTTAAGACAATGTTGATGTGCAATAGCTAAGTCAGTATGATGTGTCCTCACACCATCAGCTGTAATTTCAGGTTGAAGATCAAAACAACCTAATGAAAGCACACATCCAGTCACTTAAGAATAGTCAGAATTTCTTGGTATGTTGATAGATCCTCTTCAGTTTGTCAGCTTATTCTCCAATGACCATTATAGTTGTAACTTTTATATCTTTATTTTTTGGCCATCAAATCAATGTGAGAATATAAATGTATGAAATGTCTATTGGACAATATATGAAATATCTATCTTCTGTTATACTATTTATATAAACAAAAATTTAAACTAATATTTATGTTCTTGGATTACTGATGCTTCAAAAATGGTGATATTATCAACTTTAAACATATAGAAATTGACAAGCTTGGGCTATTATGAAGTAATAACTTGTCATATTTGTTAACTATGCTGTCAAACTCTGTTGCTTTTGCACACAGAAAATGTTGGACCCCGTGGTAGTTTTGATGTGATCAACCAAGTTGGTTAGGTCCTGCTTTGTGTTTGATCCCTGTGTTTG
>JBBMJZ010000019.1:10327373-10343452 GCA_037833815.1 Zingiber zerumbet
GCTAGGAAAGGTTCAGACCTTGTACAAAATTTTTGTACAGTGGAACCATTAGGTTTTCCGAGTAGCAACCAACACTTTCCTCACAGATGGTGAGTGTTAAGCCGAAGTGTCATAGACAGGGATCAAGTAGTGATGCTTGCAACAATGTAGCCAGTGGACTCATGGGCATTAAGGCCCGGGTTGGAGACTGAGAGGGGAATAAAGCAAACAATGCCGGAGAGGCACTTGGTTGAGCGAGCTTGACGGTGACGGTTTGCTAGAAACGATTTTAGAGAGGAGATTCATGATTGTTCTAGGGAGGAAGAATCCAAATAGGAGATCCAATATCATCCTACAATTTGCTTGCAATCATGGGGTAGAGTTGTGGGTATGGAGAGCGATGGCAAGTTGGGCATTCTGTCAAAGGAGATAGATTATCAATCATTGAGTTTACTATGCCTCACGATTAGGGAAGAAACTTTCATTGAACTTGTCCCTATACCATGTAACAAAAGAGATCTAAGGCTTTTCTTCCTAAGTAGTTTCTTCTACCCTATTATATAACATTCATTGTTGTAAAATTAAATTTAGGTCCTTATGATACAAATTTGCAATTTACTCCCGAACAAGCACCACTATGACTCCTAAGCCGACAACAAATTATGAAATGAATGATGACAAAGGTCATGTTCTTAAACATCCAGAGCTCTCTAAAGCTTTTAAAGTGTTTTTTTACGCGTTTGGATAAGAATAATCAAAACCTTATGACAAAATATCTGATTGCATTTTTAGTAAAAAAAAACTCAATGGAAATTGACAATGATATTTGACCTAAAGATAAAAAGGTTTTACAATATCCAAACCCATAGACATTGGCCTTACTGCCTACTACCTAATGAATTCATCATGCATTCTCACAATAAGACATTTACATCCTATCCAATCCTAGAACAAGTTAGATGTCAATCTTGTTAGGTGAAACCTGTAGATACATTAAGTCATGTTATAGCTATATTGAATAGATCGAACATGATAGTGAAAGGATTTATCACTTTAAAGATGAATATGCCCCTTGACTTCCGAACAATTCTTCGAGAGGCTTATTAAGATAGGATCAACACAATTTTGGTTAATTTTGTGATTGAAGATGTTGATTAGTTTAGGGGTTAGGTTGTCAGCCAACGTTAAAGGTATGACAAATATTTAATAAATAAATTCATTAAACTATTATGCTAACGATAGGTTGTTTCCCGGAAAGAACGTGTTACAGGGTCCAACTGTAATGTCTCGGCAAGGACTGTTACATCTCCAGAATTCGAGTGTAATGCTAAATATGTAAGAGTTCGCGTTACAGGGTCCGACCGTAACATATCGGTAAGGACCGCTATATCACCATGAAAATTTGAGTGTAGTGTTAAATACACAAGAGTTTTCACACATAAGTTGAAAAAGAACAAATATGATAGAAAAACTAATAATCTAAGATTTGGAACATGAAACAAATGAACCCTCACTGGTAAATCAATGGAGATAATAGATACGATAATTAGGAGAAAAATTAGTATTTTATGTGTATAAGAGATAACATTAGTAGGCAAGAAGACAAAGATGATAGTGAACTCGGATTTTAAATTATAGTACAAAGGAAAAAGTAAATCAAGAAATAGAGTGAGTATTGTTGTATAACTCTGCAAATTAATGGAGATAGTAGATAAGATCATTTAGAAGAAAAATTAGCATTTTGTATGTATAAAAGATAACATGGGTAGATAAAAAAGCAAATCTGATAAAGAACTCGGGTTTTAAGTTATAGTACAAAGGAAAAAAGTGAATCAAGTAATGGAGTGGGTATTGTTGTATATAGTTCATTAAAGGATGAAAGTGTAGGAGTAGTTAGAAAAAAAGATAGAATTATAGTCCTTAAGATAATAGTGACGAAATAAACTATAAACATAATTAGCATATATGCACCGTAAATAGGATTAGATGAAGCTACTAAATCAATATTTTAGGACGAGTTTGATGAAATATTACAAAATATTCAGCCAAATGAAATGATTTTAATAGGAGATGATCTAAATAGGCATGTCGAAGTTAAAAATGAAAAATATTCTAGAGGGTACCTAGGGTTACGGGTTTGGAACGAGAACTGAAGAAGGGAAAACCATATTAGAATTTGCGATAGCATATGACCTTATATTAGCTAATATGTTTTTTAAGAAAAGAGAAGAACACTTAGTCACGTTCAAAAGTAAAAATAATAAATTGCAAATTGACTTTCTTATGGTTAGGAAGAAGGATAGAAAGATTTGTAAAGATTGCAAGGTCATCCATGAAGAAAACTTAACTACCCAATATAGGTTAATAGTATTAGATATACGTCTCAAACATAGTATCAATAGAAAATATATATATACAACTCCTAAAATTAAATAGTGGAAGTTAAAGAATGGGAAGTAAAATATATTTAAGAAGAAAGTAAGAGTACAAGCATTAGGAGAAATATACTCTAATACAACATTGGATAAGATGGTATTAAAGTTAAAAATAGCAGTTAAGAATGTACTTAGTGAGTCAAAAGGACATGCACCACTAAGAAATCTTGGTAGTGGAATGAGAAAATACAAAAAAAAATAAGAAAAAACGAATAGCTTATAAGAATTATATATTTATAAAACAAGGAAAACTAAAAAAAATATACAATAGCTAAGGAAGTAGTAAATGAAGCAAAAAATAAAACTTTCAAACAATTATATCAAAAATTGAATTAAAAGAAGAGAAAGAAACATTTATAGAATAGCTAAAATGAGAGAAAGAAAGACGAGATCTTACCCAAATAAAATGTATTAAACATGAATATAATAGGGTACTAAGTAAACGATGGAGAAATAAAAGTACGATGGAAGAGGTATTTTCATTAACTTTTTAATGAAGATTTAGGTGAACAACTTAACTTAAGTAATTTAAGTAGGTCAAATGAGCATAAAAATTTAAATTTTTATCGTAAAATTCAAATTTCAGAAGTAGAACAAGCTTTAAATGGGATGCACAATAGAAAAGTCGTTAGACCAGATGATATTCCGATAGAGATATGAAAGTGTCTAAGGAAGCATGGTATTGAATGACTTACAAAATTATTTAACATAATATTAAAACGAAAAAAATGTCTGATCAATGAAGATAAATACTCTAGTTCTCTTAACAAGGAAGACGTATAAAATTGTATAAACTATAAGGGTATTAAACTAATAAGTCATACCGTGAACTTTGAGAAAAAGTAATAGAAAAAAAATAAGGAATGAGACCACGCTAACTAAAAATCAATTTGGGTTCATGCGATAATGGAAGCTATATATCTTCTAAGACAATTAATTGAAAAATATCAGGAGTAAAAACAAAATCTATAACTTAGAAAAAGCTTATAATAAATTCCCAAAACAAATTATATAGAGAATTTAACATACATTGAATTAATTAAGGATATGTATGAAAATGTAACGGTCAAAGTAAAAACTTTAGGCGGAGTAACTGAAATATTTCTATAAAAATAAGGTTACATCAAAGATCAACTCTAATACTCTGTTTACTCTAAAGCGTACATACGTCATTTTTTTTTTGTATATGGTGTAATTTTATGAATGAAAAGAAGTACATGCGTCTTTTTTTTTCTATTTGTTGCTTTCCGTCCGATTTTAAGGTGATCGATTTTAGCTACAAACTCATCCGTTGATGGATTATGTTTCTCTTCCGTCTGAAAATTTTAATGAAGTAAACGACAAAAATTTTTCCACTGCAGAAAATGTTCCTTAGTTTTGCTTTCCGCTCTCCCAAGTAAACTAACTATAAATCACTTTCTTTTTATACTAATTATAGATGAACTCACTGCACACATTCGAGACATAGTACCGTGGTGCATGTTGTTTGTAGATGATATTATTTTGGTAGATAAAACACGTGAATGAGTAAATATTAAACTAGAATCTTGGCAGGAAACATTAGAAAGGAAAGGTTTTAGGCTTACTATAATAAAGACAGAATATATGGAATTTAAATTTAGCAATATGACATAATGAGACAATTGTTAAGATAGGAGATGATAAGTTGTCCAGAACCGAGAACTTTAAACATTTAGGATCATTTTTATAAAACGATGGAGAGATTGAGAGAGATGTCTTACATATAATACAAGCAGGATGATTGAAATAAAGGAAAGTATCAATGCTTTATGTGAAAAGTAACTCTAAAACATAAAGAAAAGTTCTACAAAATTGCAGTTAGACCTGTTATGTTATATGAAGCTGAATATTGGGTTATGACTCGAGTACATGAGCAGAAGATGAGTTACAAAGATGAAGATTTTAAGGTGGATATGTGAATATACGAGAATGGACAGAATAAGAAATGAAAGTATTAGAGAGAAAGTTAGAGTTGATTGAGGGAAAACTCTGAAAGACGCGTTTAAAATGATACAGACACGTACTTAGATAATTAATAAATACTCCAATTAGGATATCAAATGAGGAAATTATATGGAGAAGTCTAGAAAATAGAGGTGTTAGCATAACATATATTAAACTAATTAAGGATATGTACAAAGATGCAACGACCAGAGTAAAGACTTCATGCAAAGTAACTGAAACATTTCCAATAAAGATAGGGTTACATCAAGTATCAGCTCTAAGTCCTTATCTTTTTTACACTAATTATGGACGAATTCATTGCACATATTCAAGACACAGTACCATGATACATGTTTATTTGCAGATGATATTATTTTGGTAGATAAAGCACGTGAAGGAGTAAATGCTAAACTAGAATCTTGACAGAAAACACTAGAAGGAAAAGGTTTTAAGATAAGTAGAATAAAGACTGAATATATAAAATTTAAATTTAACAATATTGGACGTAATAAAATAATTATTAAAATAGGAGATAATGAGTTGTTTGGAAATATTTAGGATTATTTTTTTATAAAACAATAGAGAGATTGAGAGAGATGTCTTACATAAAATACAAGTAGGATGGTTGAAATGGAGGAGAGCATTAAATGTTTTATCTGACCATAAAGTATCTCTAAAACTTAAAGAAAAATTCTATAAAACAACAGTTAGACCTGCTATGTTATATGGAGCTGAATATTAGGCTATGACTCAAGCACATGAGCAAAAGATGAGTAGCAGAGATAAGGATGTTAAGGTGAATGTGTGGACATATGAGAATAGACAGAATAAGAAATAAGAACATTAGAGAGAAAGACGGAGTTGCATCTATTGAAGGAAAATTCCCAGAGACACGTTTAAGATGGTATGAACATGTACTTAGATGACCAATAAATATTCTAGTTAGGCAATGTGAAACTATAACAAACAAGCATATCAAGCGAGAAATAGAAAGACCAAAAAAGACTTGGTTAGTAATAATAAAATAAAATAAAATTTATTTAAGTGAGATAGAGCTCAATAGTGTAAAAAGATCTATATAGTCAACCCCACTTAGTGGGATAAGACTTGATTGTTATTGTTGTAGAGATGTTGATTAGTTAAGGGTATGTTTTTATGTTAGAACTGAATGTGATGAATGGCTAATATGTTGTAAGTGGTGTGAATAATGATTATTACAACGATGTTATCTTATGCTATTACTAATGGCTTAACAAGGTCCAACTTATGCTATTACTAATAGCTTAACAAGGCCCAATTAAATTATTTAGCAAAGTGGAAATGAAACAACTAACACATCAATGCTAACACCATCATGTGGGTTTATTTCACAACAACCTATAATCCTTCGACAGATCACTCCCAAAGCCCGACTAGCTTTTACCTTTTTCGAACTTCATCCAAAGATAAAGACACCTCTAATAAGCTTGCATAAAGCATTACAATGAGCTTAGAATGAGGGGAGGAGTGTGTTACAATTAAAACTAACGGTTACAAATGTGGGAAACCTAATTTTATGATCACAAATATCACTAAAAACTAGACAATATATTCCATAAATCATGGGATCATGATTCTATAAATTATAACACCGGGGGCTATGGTGCAATGGTAAAAAGATGGGATGGGCTCCCTAGGCAATGAGATTCAAATCTCACCTAAGGAATACTACACCTGGGGAGTTTGAAAAACTTATGACGTTGTGTCATCCGCCATGACCCATCCGCACTTCCTGATTTACCATGGTGACCAATGGAAAACTTATCCAGAATTAGTTAGATCGTAAGAGCTGAATACAAGATTATAAAAAAAATAAAAATGATTCCATAAATTATAGTATATAATAATATAGAGTTTTTAATTAAAAAAACAACTATTTTATAAAAACTAAGTGGTGTATCAATCTAAAAAAGAGATTAGGATCTTAGGTATTGGGTAAGTTTTGAGTTAATACAATTTCCAAATGCCCATCAACAAGAATATAACGATAAGCATTTGCTCCAAAACACTCACCGCTCTACTTTTATAAGCCTTCATCATCTTTAGTTAAACTCAATCACATTGACCGTTGTTGCGTAATTTTTCATATCAATGGTTGACTAGATCTTGCCATGATCAATGGACTCCAAAGTTGATTCAACCACAAGCAAAAATATTTTGTTCACCAATTGATCAACTTGAGTTGACTACCTAACAACTCAATCACCATTAGTCAACTAGACTATCCCAACAGTCGACTAACTCTAATCTATGTCTTAAATAAAAACATTCTATTTGTGGTTGATGTACTTAGGTCAACTACTTAGTCGACTCAACCACTAATTGATTAAAGACTTTTCAATCGACTGGATTGGCCACTATGACCATTCTAATGGTTGAGTCTTCGCATAAGTTAAGAACTACTCTCTCATAGGTACAATCTCTTAACTCCCCACTCACTTAGAGTTTACTTTGCAACTCCTTCACATAAGACCATCTCATGTTAGGCTTCTTTTCCCTTGAGGCACTCAAGCCCTTAGTTCGCTCCATATGTTATACTTCATGCGCTGCCTATATAGTTCGCCTCCTTCAGCATAGTTATACCTCGATGTTCCCCATCCTCCTCGGATGTCCCATTCTATCCTCCAATTTCTTTAAACCTCAAGCCATCATGTCACCATCGACTTTGGGCACACCATGTCTTCTCCAAGGTATATTCACCAAATCCTGCACGACTCAATTACACATCAAATTCTAACTTAAATTCTTTACCAAAACATTAAAGAATGATTAATTACGACCCAATTAAACTAACAATTTATTCATTTACAAGACTTCACTTCAAGACTTTCACGCCTCCCCTCTCTCTTTTATAGTAATTAATTTCCTCTCTGTGACTAGCAAACAAAATGGGTTGATAATCATTCATGTCATCAATAGTATTAAACACTACAAATCCTGACAACACTTGTTCAAACCAATCAAATAAATAGATTAAATGCCTCAGGTGTGAAGAAGTATATAGAATGGACAAACCAACAGCATGGCCAAGAAAAAGGTTTTTCCATAAAACTAACTAACAAAATATTGTTTAAAAAAGAAAGCCTCAAAATAAAACCTTATTTTGTTGTCTTCACTGTGGAACCCAGCCATGAATCATAATGAACCTGCAAAATAATGTCACGAGAAGCATCATATGCACATTGATGCTTCCAAGAAGAGCCAAGCCTCACAAACCACGCTTGTGATAGGTTTGGCAACAAAATGTATCACTTGGCCAATTCGGAACAAGAAAATACAATTGCATGAAAATAACCTTCAAGGAATAAAAACAAGTGGAAAGATTGCGTGAAATTTGATTTCCACGGAACCAGATTGTTAGTGGTAAAGCATCAAATGCAGACAAATAACCTTGAACATTCATCTCCTCATTGATCCTCTTTCCTTGTAGTCTTAAAAATTTGCTAACTTAAAAGTAGAAAATAATAGAGAGATTGAGACATACCAGGCCAACTCCCATTCTAGACATCCTAATTCTTCCCTAGCCTCCTCACAATCCGATCATATGCATCGTGTCGTCCAGCCTTGCACAAGGCAGTTCTCAATTTATCCAAAGTGGATGTTTGAATTTTGATCCCCATATCCAAGATATCTCCAGCAAACCTTCTCACCTCAGTCAACCGCCCCAGTTCACAAAGCCCAATGAGCAACTCATTGGCACACTCTTCATCTGGTGAGAGCTCCTCGACCATGAAATTCCACATATCCACAGCAGCAGATGGGTCATACTGGGCGAAGTGCATCCTAACCGCGGCAGTACAATTTTGGGGAGATGGCCGACGCTCATTCTTCCGCATCTCTGCAAAGAATTTCTCGGCCTCATGGTTCATCTTGTTCCTAATCAAACAATCAAATATAATGTTATAAGTTAAGTCATCGGGGAAGATGCCGTAGTATGGCATTTCATCAAGCAATCGGTATGCAGAATTAAGGTCGCGTTGGGTGCAGAGGAGGCCGATCATTGAGTTGCACTTGGCCAGGTTGGGAATGAGACCACACTCAGTAACCATGATATTCCACAGAGAAAGGGCATGCAAATGGCTTTGCTGCTGGATGAGGATGTCAAGGGCGTTACTAAAAAACTTCATCCCAGGGAGACAATTATTAGTCTTCATCACCTTGAGGAATTTCACAGCCTCATCAGACTGTGAACCACGAACAAGGGTGGTGAGGAAGGCATCATAGGCAGACATGTTGTCGGCGTTCCAGCCAATGCGAATCACCATCTCGCCAAAAGTGTTTTTCGCACGAGCGGCATTGCCCTCCTTCTCCCAGCCTTCCAGTAGGATGGCGAAGGTATCACCGTTCGGGGGAATAGTTAACTTCACGCGATCAAAAAAATCAGCCGCCTCGCTGGTGTGGCCGTCCTCGCAGCATATGGCACTGAGGAGGGAGTTCGCCGCCACAACGTCCTTGGCGACGCCGTACCGGTCCATAACGTCGAATGTCATGATGCCCTCCTTGATCCGGCCGGCGGTGCAGTATGAGCCGAAGGCAGAGGCGAAGGTCGCGGCGGAGAGCACGGCCTCTTGCTTCATGGAGCGGATGGCGTCCCACATGGGCTCGAACAGGCCGTTCTTCCCGAGGATATCGACCATCAAGTTCCAGGCGTACGGGCTGTGCTTCAGGGTGAGACCCGCCCAGCGGAAGAACCTGACGGCGGTGGCAGGCGTTGCATAGCAGAGGCGGAGAACAGCCTCCACGTGTTCGGAAAGAGGAGTGATACCGCATCGGGAGAGGACAGTCTCCACCTCCGCCGGCGGCACCCGCGACAGGATATCGCAGAATGCGCGGACGCGAGGATCCGGGACCAGGACGCTCGAAGCCATCACCGACGGGGGATGCAACGAACTAATCTCGTGGACCGTCGGAGTAGTCATCGCCAGTACCTCGGTGGCCGGCGCCGTCGGTGCAGTAGAAGTTTCGGCACGATTCCAGAGCAAGCTCGGGTTTTGACGCCGTCAGGAGGTCTAGATTGGGCATCCGCTTGGCCTGATTAGGGTTTGCCTATCCGGCATCAGGTAAAAGGGATTAAGAAAACAAGCACTAAATATAAATAATAATTTTGTAAAATAAAAGAAATACACAAATTGAATTCTGTTGGTTTCAAGCTTTATGTGCCTATAAGTTCGCTGGGATTTTTTTTTTTTTAACTATTCCGCCCCGCTTGATTTGAAAAGGTGAATAAACATTCATATATAGTATACTCCAGTAGCACAGTTGATAAATTTAACGGATTGGCCAAATTAATTGGTAAGGATTTCATATATTTGCCTTTTCCATCTAAGAAAGGAGGTCTTTTGATTTTTTTTTTAATCAAAGGATGAACTACTTATCATTATATTTAGATCATGATCATGATTTAGTCGCAATTGATTATAATTTCTTTCTGAACTTACCATCTCTTCTAAATTATAGTTTAGTTCAAAAAAAGACGACCGGAGGCCACCAACGAACTTAGACATATAAAGCTTGAAACCAACATAATTCAATTTGTGTTCTTCTTTTATTTTACAAAATTATTATTTATATTTAGTCTTAATCTCTTTTACTGATGCCGAGAGGCAAATCCTAATCAAGCCAAGCGGATGTCTAATCTAGACCTCCTGATGGTTCAAACCCCGAGCTTACTCTGGAATCGTGCCGAAACTTTTACTGCACTGACGGCGCCGGCCACCAAGGTACTGGCGATGACCATGAGAACTGCTCCCCCGCCCAGGGGTCATTGTGTATCATGATTTATATTTTATCATTGTGTATCATGATATCACTAGTGGTTCATGAGTGAAATCACCTATTGATTGAGAATGAAAACAAAAGTCTCTCAATTTTATTCTACCAACACAAACTTGAAGATATTAATATATCTAAAGGACTAAGAATATTATGAGGCAAACTCTAGGGTAGGTCAACAATAGGTGATTACATAGATAGCCTAGCAAAGGGTGGCATGTAAAAAGCAAGCTTAACTAACTTGATGCATCTAAGCAACTAACGACCTAATATAAGGTGGACTCTGGGGCAACGTAAAGGTGTAACAAATGGAAGATCTAGAATAACGTGAGGTATGAGAGATTATGTCTGAATTGTAATCTTGTATTCACTCTGTTTGGCATGCAACACCAACGAGGGATTATGTAGATAAACTAGGTAAGGACTACTTAATTAGCATATAGTGAGTCTTTTACTAAGAAACAATAGTTTTCTAGTTGTAGTTAATGTTCAAGGTCAATCTTGGAGCTTGGAGTGGGCTTAGTTAGGGGTGTCAATTTTGATGGATCGGATGAGTTTAGCTGTTTAGGTCGGATTGAAGTAAGGATTTTACAAAAAAAATTCTCAATTCAAATCCGATCCAAACACAACTCAAAAACTATAAACTATAATCTGAACTCGGATAACCTAACCAACTTGAATAATACGATTAAATTTTTTTTTTTTATTATTTTCCCATAAATTCTTCACATATATCTCAATATTTCATTATTATCCTGCTAACCTTGATAATGACATAAAAATAACTTAATTTTTAAAATAAAATTTAATTTAATTCTAAAAAAACACATTAAACCCTAAACTATACTAAAACAATAAAGTTTGATTTATCATATTAACCTTCGTATTTTTTGAATCGACTCGGATCTAGTTAGCGGGTCAGGTTCATTTTTAACACCTATCTTAGCCTATTAAATTTGAGATCTCTAAGCAAGATTTATTATTATAAAATTATTTTATTTGCATTGTTCATATTTGCTATTGTATCGTTATACTCTTATTTGTATTGCTAGTAAGAACAGAGATGGTAAGAAATTTCTTAGTCTTGAAAATATATCCAAGAAAGAGAAAAGTAAAGTGGTGTTACCGCTAGGATACTAAACAATGGAGTAGGAATCAAGGATTCCAGACCACATGAAATCGAGATGTTGTGCCTATGTACTATTTTATGTTTGTTTCTTTTATTTTCTATTGTGTATTATCATCTTGATCGACACACAATGCATGAGAAAGAATCACTATTCAATATTCATCCACTCTAGCAACATCACAGGTCCTAATAGAATGAAGATCAACTTCCGGCTATTATAAGGAAACTTAGTTATATGATATAACAAAAATAGTTTGTTGTTCAAAATGCATTGCAGAAGTCAAATTTCAATAATAACACAATATATGTAAAAGGATATGACTATGAAAACTCTTAAAGGAGTTGAGGATCATTGTTGAAGAACCTATGATGATGTTCTATGATAATTATTCAACTATTAGTATTGCAATGAACTTAGTGTACCATGATAGAATGAAAAATGTGAAGACTGATCGTCACTTCATAAAAGAAAATATACGAACAAAGAGTATTCAAGTTATTCTATCTGCCAACTAGTCTTGAAACATTAATAGACATCCTCCCTAAGGCTCTACCAAAGAAGAACTTTGAATATTTAAACTTTAAACTAGACTTAATCAATACCTATATCCTAACTTGAGGGGGAGTAAAAAATATTGTAGAATAGTCTTCCTTCCTTATATTACTACAACAGTTAATTAACTAATTAGCCTCTTAGAGGCTTAGAAGATCTTTGAGGATATTGGCAGTTATTACCTGTATACTTACACACACTCACACACGCTCACACACACATATTGTCATTTTAATTGTTGCTTTTTTCTCTCTTTTTAGAAGATTTAACAAGTTTTTTTTCTTTAGTTTTTTAGATGTGGAATCATCTAAGGTTGTACAATACGATTTTTGTGAGCTAATCTAATTTTTATTTTCACTAGATGATGACTAAGTGCCACTAAGGCAACACGCTCAATAACGTGAATGCTATATGAGGCATCTGAGGGACTTTAGGATAAGAAACATTAGAGTAGTTTATGGATCTGTTAGAGGCTAAAGAAAAATAGAATGAGATATTTAATTATGTAAAAAGATGAAATATGTCATCCTTGTGGCCCCCATGACTGTCCCATACTATTGGGAAGAAGTAAATTAGGAAACTGAAGCTAGACATCACATAAGAGGATAATTCTTCAATTTTTACTTGGGTTCGACCCTTGCTCAATTTTGTAACCTGTCATGTGATAATCAACTCAATTATGCCCTAGGGGCAGAATGAGATATCTAAGGAACCATAGGATAGGAACATCGAGGTGCAATAAGTAAAAAAAGCAAACTACTTAGGTAAAGCATGAAAGATGATACATGAAATAAGTCATGGAGTCAGTGCATCTAAAAAATGTGCAACTTATCCCAAGATGACTTTAGTAGTAAAGTCAAGTTGTGGAAGATAAAGCCTTGTGTAAGATAATCTAGTCGGTGTGCACCTATTCTCGGGGTGACAACTTCAATAAGACTTTGGACAAAGGTCGGTTGTAAAAGAGAATCTTTCAATATAATCGTAATGATCGAATTAAGTCATAGGATCAAATCAAATTAGAATTAGAATAATTATATTCTTTATTAATTGGTCAATTAACCGAGCACTTTAGATACATTGTATATTGGTCCGTCCTTAGGGACAAACATGAAATGAGTAAAAGCT
This sequence comes from Zingiber zerumbet, assembly GCA_037833815.1. Classification (NCBI taxonomy): domain Eukaryota; kingdom Viridiplantae; phylum Streptophyta; class Magnoliopsida; order Zingiberales; family Zingiberaceae; genus Zingiber; species Zingiber zerumbet. Next base: position 10,340,371 of record JBBMJZ010000019.1, read on the forward strand.
AATTGGCTTACACCTTATTTGTCTTTCTTCAATTACTGCTCTATATTCGATCTTCACATGGTATCAGAGCTTCTTTCTAACCCATGTTCTTTGTCGCTGCCCTTCTACTCTAATTACACTACCACCATCGCCACTCCTTGTAGTGTCAATCCTCGAAGTCCCTTCCGTTGGTGCTTGTGATCTCTAGGTGAAACACATTCCTTTGCACGTTTTTCCTCTTGTTGTGCTCCTTCTCTAGAAGCCTCATCGAAGGATGAGAGCATCCTGCTTGCGAGTCTTTGTTGACCTCCTTCTCCAGTAGATGATGGCTCAGGCAACACCGACTCACCTAATGCTTCACCTCTAGCTTCTTTGCTCGCTCATCATCTCCCACTAGTCTCTCTACCTCCTGACGGCAGCCCTTTCCAACCACATGCAACACCACCAAATAAGTCCCATGGTAAGAAAAAGGATAGGCACCTGTGAACTAAACATTGCTATCCTCTCTCTAAAATTGCTAGAATTTTGGATTTTTTTTTTTTTTTATCTTCCTTCATGCTACTGAGATCTCTGATTCGATCGGTCACTTGCTTTGTCGGCGCACTATCCCCGCTATTAGATGTTTAAAGTTTTCACTTCCTCGACTGCCTTTCTCCTCATCAGATCTCTTCGTGGTTGATGGATCTAGACCCTGGTTTGAATTCGTTCTCTTTGTGATCGTCTCTTTGCTTTCTTTTTCTCATGTTGCCCTTTTGATTTTTTTTCTTACCATATCCTCATGACAACAACCCTCTTTAATTTCCAAAGAAAAAAAAACATTTTCTTTTTTTATCTTCCTTTCCTCTCTCTTTTTTTTTCCCCTTTTGCTTGTTTCAATGTCAGGTACTCAAAAAAGATGTTAAATATATCTATAAATTGGACATATTAGTATTCAATGTCCTACAATATTTGACACAACTTTGATCGGTGGTCCTTCAGCTTTAAGATAATCAAATGTTTCACAAGTATATCCTAAAGTATTCTCATCTATGCCTAAGCTTGGTAAATCATCAAAATTTTCATCTAGTGAATGATATATTAATATTAGAGCAACTCATCATGTCATATCAAACTATAATATTCTTACAGAAGTAATATCGTATTATGGTTCGGATACGGTGCAAGTGATGACTCAGGTTTGTAAATTGTTAATCTTAGAAACACATACATCCATTTATCTAATTGTACTTTTCTTCAATCAAAGCTTTCATTAGTGAACACACAAATAAACTAGCTTGACATATCTGACTTGGTCATCCTTCTCTTTGCGTCATTGAGTCGATTATCAATAGGTATGGTTTACCTACTTCCTTTACCTTCTCTCCAACTCATTCAAGTAAGGCATGCATAAAATTTATAAGTCATAAGCTACCTTTTTCTTCTTCCATCATGTTTCTAATTTTCTACTTGAAATAATTTATTTGAATGTTTGGGGCTTGTGTTAGGATATGTCCGATGTAGTGTATGTTAAAAACACGTTTCGTAAATTCATAAACATACACAGTGAAAGACTTAACAATAAATAAATTAATTTATTATATTACACACACCACACACATGCAAGATACAATCACACAAATAAGATCATAAAATAAAATAAAATCAAATAACAATTATTCTAGGTATACCTTACAGATGACCTGTAACGAGATGACCATCAACCTTTTGTGATGTTATCGAACATTGCTTCTATTCGTATCCACGTCGAACTCTTCAAGACAATTCCAAGAGAACAAGTTTCACATTCGGAAGGTATAAGCCACGAGTGAAGGAGAATGATCAAGAAGAGGAAAAAGAAACAAAAGGAAGATCTTTATTTGGGTAGCTCATGGCAACAGGAGGAGACCCTCTTATTGTGGACGACGGTAAGAGAGGGAGAGAGAGAGGTATTGGGTTTAGATTTCTAAAACCTAATCAAACCAATAATCAATTGTATATTAATTCTCTCTTAACCATATTAATATATAGTCTTCTTTAATGAGTTGGATTAGAAAACTCAAATCCAACTCATTATGCCTTAATAAAAAATTAGCACATTAGCCCTTTGATTTAATTACAACTAAATTAAGTTTGGTTCATCACTAAACTATATTGGTTCACGACTAAACCAATTAGGGTCCAACTCTTTCATAAGAGGTGTAACACATCTATGCTTCCATTATGATAAATATTTTTATATTTGTTTTATGTATGGTTCAACCAAACATTTATCTCTTGATATGAGAATCCTATTCTCTAACTTATTTTACGTCTTTTAGAGACTTATAGTGTGTGTGACCCAATAGGTTCTTGTTTATCTTGGTTGTCCATAATTAACTATTTAATTATGGAATGATCATAAGTGGCATCTAATAGTACATTATGATCCCCAATTAATCAAAAAATTATAGTTGATCTCACAATTAATTTTGAACCTTTTAGCAGCTACAGTGAGTCGCACTTTGTTCCTTTCACTCATCTTATACTCACTTGGTTTAGGATAAGGTCTATGTGTTTGCCCCCACTAGGCGGACTACGTCACACCTTACCCAAGTAATACTTCCTCATTTTGTAGATTCAAATTACTAGTATTTGTGTACAAGAGTCTCATACTCTTAATATATGATGCTTTGGCCAAAAACTTTGAGTAATAATTAGAGTATCCACACCAACTTGTCTATCTAAAATACATAATTTAAGGTAAAAAATTACTTTATTAAATTTAGATATCCACTTTTCAATACATCATATATTAGCTTCCCTATTTCTTCTCTCTCTCTCTTCTATAATCTTTAAGGAATGGAATCCATTCCCTAAATTTAGAGAAGTATTGTTCATAAATGCATAATTTAGGGAATGAATAAGATAACTGATGCAAAGATTTTTTAGCTACCCTATCTAAAATTTAAGGTAAAATCTTTGAATAGGGTATCTGATATGGATGCTCTAACAAATAGTCATAGGGTGTACGTCTCCTCGCAAGGAGCAGTGAATACTCTGTGGGCTATCTAAATATCTTCGAGCACTTTGACTTATACCCAATCATCTCTAGTCCACACCTCTGAGGGATGTTTGCTTAAAATGT
>JBBMJZ010000019.1:10372544-10396339 GCA_037833815.1 Zingiber zerumbet
AATCAAAGAAGAATAAGACATAAAACATCATTGAATAGGAAAATTGACAAATTCATAGTTAATACATGAATATCACATCATGAATACTCCCTACATCCTAAGATCTAAGAAATCTATTCAATAACAATAGAAATACAACCACAAGATAATAAAATAAGCATTCTTACAACTTAAATGGAGAAGAGAGAGGAATAAATGCTTAGCAAGATTTAACCAACATCTTGGGATAAAATCTTTGCTTGGATAGTGGATGGATAAATGAAATCGGCTTTGGATCGTGGATGGATCGTCGAGAACTCTACAGAAATGGACCTTGAGGATACCTAAAAGAGAAACCCTTCCTTCTTTGAAAATAGGATCTAACTCCTCTTTTATAAGAGGGGCACACGACCACAACTTTTCGCCACACGACCTGTAACATACCATTATATATATATATTCAGGATAAAAAGGAGTTAAGACTAAGAAAATAAATTTAGAGATTTTTTTAGAATTTTAAGAATTTTCTAAATTTTGTATTAGCACTTTTAGATTTTTATGGGGATAAACGGATAGCATAAAAAGCCTGTTTAAAAATACCTATTTAAGGTGGAAGTTGATAAATTCTATTAGCCTAAGTTTAATTCCCTAAAACCTAAGTTGGATTTCTCTGTCATTGCTCTCACGCGCACAGGGCGCTGTTTGCTGCACACGATCAACGGGTGTCGCGACCAGCAATCGACTGTCGTCACTGCTTCGCTATCCTCGCAAGCATCCAAGGTGCCCCATCTCTTCTCCTCCTCCCCTAGCGCTGCTACCCTCCCGATCTCGCTTACACAACCATGCTTGCGCTGTTAAATGTGGTGCCATACGTCCAACAGGTGTTGCCCTTTCGTGCTCCGTCGTCGCTGAGGACCGGTCATCATTGTGGGTAGCCGACACCAGCCGACTCCTTTTCTCTACCGAGCAGTCATCATCATCGTATGCTGTCGCCATTGACCCATCCTCACTGCCACCGCGAGAAGCCAGCGGACCCCTATCGTCGCTGCCAAGATTGAATGATGCAGCCACTGTTGTGGCCACGACCGATAGCCAACAGCTATCTCAACATATGCCCATCGTCAGCCTTGTGGCTGCCTAAGCTAGCCTCCGCTGAAGTTGAAGCCGTTATGGGGTAAAGTCGTTAAATTAAACTTGAATGTTATTACATGATTTGATTAGATTAATATTAATTAGTTAATCAAAATTGATTGGTTAAATGATATTAGATTAATTAAGATTAATGTTTAATTAAAGATAGATTGGATTAATTAATAGATATGTGAATTTACTGATTTAAGTAAATAATTAATATCTAATTAATTAGTTAAGTGAATAAGAGTTTGATTGAGCCTTAAAAGATTTGTTAATTGGGTGTATATGCTAATTAATCAGAATTATTAATTAGGATGACTAATTAATATTTGATTTAGTTGATTAATCAATATAATATTCAATTAATGAAGGTTAAGTTTAATTGATTAAAGATCTAATTAAATTGATTAATGGATGAATTGAATTATTAAATAGATTGATGAAATTAATTAATTAATGAGTTGGTTAATTAATTGAGAGAGGATTAATTAATAAATAGGTTGGTTAAAAAGTTAATTCTTGATACACTTTACAGGTAGATTGGAGCTAGAGACACCCTCTTTGATTTGAGGACATCAAAGGGCATTCTACATCTAGAGGTGGGTAGTTCCTGCTTTGACATTTTTAGTTTCTTTGATCTTAATGCATGATTATTGATTGTCATTTATTGATTAGACAGTAGTTACTGTTTACCTTGACTCCATTCTATTTGCTTTTTAAGTTGATACTTTACCGCTTGTCTTTACATTTAGTCTATTTGATATTCATGTAGTCTCGTTGCTATCCATGTCATTTATTGTTATTTATACTTATGTCGTTATGTTTGTGATATCATAGTGTAACTTATAGAGCTTTACCTTTTGGATGTGATTATTTCAGCTAGTTTGCCTATTATTGTGTATATGCATTTATCTCTAGACTGCTCACTGGACCAGATAGTGATAACGTGTATTGTCGTCCTCAGTTTGTAGCTAGATAGCTACACGTCCTATCCGCCCATCATACCAGGTAGTGGTAGAGCGTATTGTCGCCCATAGATAGTGACATTTATGTACTCTAATTTTCCACTGGACTAGTTGGTGGTAGCATGTATTGTCACCCGCAGTCAATAGTTGAGGAGTTGGATAGTTACCTCATCCTATTTGGCCACTGGACCAGATAGTGGTAGCATGTATTATCGCCCGTAGATAGTGAATACCCTGACTGCTCATGAGACCCATTCGTGGTAGCATATTGTTGCGTGTAGTCAGGATTTGTTAATATGGTTGTTATATGCTTGTTATATGTTGAGTTTTTACAGGTGGTTTTTGTGATGTACTGTATGTACTCCTGATTTAATGGCTATACTTGGTGGAGTATGTTAGTGAAGGATTTCTTTGTTAGTTATAGTTTGTTTAGTAGATGACTTTATATTGATACTCTTACTTTTATAGTAAGTATTATTAACTGAGACTGCATCCTTTGATCCTCTTATGTATAATATCATACACTATCTTCTTATATCCACTAAGTATTTTATACTCACTACTCATTATTTTTCTTTGACTTTTCAAGTTAGTAGATAGAGGATGTGTATATCGCTCAGAGGTCCTAGCTACCAGTCTCACTCGAGTTGGATTCATCCTTTGCGAGCCATTTGATTTATTTTTCTATTGCCTTTGTTTATCGTTATATTTCCTAGTTGAATCTTTGAGTTTCATTATAATTGTTTAACTATTTAGTTTAGTATGATTACATGTATATTCATGCATATACGCATTAGTTATTATGAATTGTATTTTTATATTGCATTGATATTTATTTATTTTACTTGGTTGATCTGAGTTCGATATCATATTTCTTATATTGTCACTAGAGGGTACTGTCTGCTCGGAGCATGCCACGACCATGCTTAGGGGCACGATCGTGGCATAATTTATATTGGAAATAAGGCATGTCTGTGCCTATGAGGCATGATCGTGACATAGAAGCCATAGCTAAAAAATGCATGGATGTGCTTATAAGGCACGGTCGTGGCATAGGAGCCACTGGTAGAAAGACACGATTGTACCTTTTAGACACTGTCCAGGCATAGGAGTCTCTAGAATGAAGGCACGACCGTTCCTCTAAGGCATGACCATGGCATAGTATCAACTGCTCTAAAGTTGTAGGGCATGAACGTGCTTGGGAGACATGACTAGGGCATAATCACAATTGTAGAAAAGGCATGCTCATGCCTCTTGGGCACGATTGGACCATAGAGTCTGCTGCAGGTTTCGATTTTGGAAGACACAACCGTGTTCTTGTAAGGCATGGTTAAATGTGATGCTCAAGTCAGCTCTAACATCTGATTTACTTCATTTTTGTTCTAAAATACCTTTTGTCAATCAAAATACGAAGATAGCAAATCTCCAAACTAAAAGAATGGAAATATGAGATAATAATGGCGATAAAAAAAATAATTCGCTCGTCCCCAACACCTCGGCCAACCCATCCCAGGACAAAATGGAAGTATGAGATAATAATGATATAGGGTGCGATAAATGTAGATCATGCTCATAAAATATAAGTGGATGTGCGATAAATAATATCTAGAAATATGCATAATTTACTTACATCACATCTCAGATTTAAACTTTTGCTTGTCCTCAAGCAAAAACCTATAATCTAGACTCATTCGGTGAAATAGGGCATTATAATCCTTAGTGAGTTAATTTAATTCTATCATATGATTTCATTGGCGAGCATGATATAAAAATTATTTGAGTATGACCTAAGAAATAGTTCTCCGTGCTCAGTGCAATAAGTGACATACAATTTTTAAATGTCAATCTCCAAGTATAGTCAAATCATCATCTAACTGTGTTCCTTATATCTCTAGTGATAAGTATTTACCCGTCATACACATGGTTCATCCTTCTCAAACTACATAAGGTTTCAAAAGATTGCTCGAAATCAAGAGAAGCATAATATTTATTTTTCAGTAATTTAATTTGATCTCGAAGGGATAACTTGTTAATTTTTACTTACTACAACTATTTTTTATCCCTTATTCTCTATTTTTTTTTCTTTTTTCGCTAAGTGATTGCAAAGTGCAACATAATTTTTTGGGGATATTGATTTTTTCCAAATAAAGCTATAACTCAAACTCTCAAGTAAAAATAATGCTTACGATTATATTACTATGGATAGAAAAAATAGATTACTAAATATACTAGCATAATAAATCATTGCAATATGAAATCTAGAACATAGTGTACTAGCATTTTTAAACAATGATAAACTAGTAATAATATGATGAATAATGTAACCAATATGCCACCGATGAAATAGGATCAAATTTAAAAAAATTGAAATAAATAGCAAACTACAAATGAGATGGGAGTAAATAAAACAAACGGTTGCTGGATACTTTAAAAATTTAAGGGGAAAAAATTAAAAAAAATGCTCATGTTATATTTTTAAACCAAAGTTTGAATTTAAATAAACAAATATTTTTTTTAGAAACTATAGGAGTCAATACATATTATTACAATGATCACGTGACTCAAAATAGTATATAATTAGGTAATTATTTCCTTTTAAAATGTTTAAATGTGAATATATATAATCAACGAGACGGTTGGAATCTACTTATGCTAAAAGTGATCAAATGATTAAAATTATTATATTTTAACTTTTTTAAAAAAAATTTGCTCTTACATATATTTTTCAAAATTTATAATTAATATAATAATTTCAATCAAAATTATATATAAATTTAATTAGACGTGAATAGCAGACTAATTAAATGATGGAAAAATTTACCTATAATCTCACATCATAACTCCCCGTATCCTAAAAAAATTTATTTTCACTCCTTAATTAAACATAATGGACACTAATTTATTTAATTACCTTTTATATTTTTTAAATTTAAAAAAATCTAAAAATATGTATAATTCCTTTTAAATTTAGTATATTAAATTAAAATCTAGTATATTTTTTATACAGACTCTTATCCATCTCAATTAGATGGAAAAAAAAATCGTACTCAATTTGATATAAAATATACTCAATTCTATTTGATATAAAATATACTCAATTCTAATTTAAAATGTTGAATTTATAAAAAATTATATTTATTTTTTACTTTTTATATAAAAAATACTAATGATATTTACATGAAAAATTTAAAATAAATAAAATTTTATATATGGAGTAAAAATAAAATTTTTTAGACATGAAAATGAAAACTGAATGCAAAATGCAAAATGCAAAATGCAAAATTGAACTTATGGTGGGAGATTTTTCTCCCATTTACTTCTGAATGATTTTTAATTTTTTGTTTTTCAGAAAAGTGACAGATTTTTATGAATTAAAAAAAAAAATTATAATATAATATATTAGGTGAGACTTTGGTGAACGTACCGAGGAAACGCACATTGCGGGCGGAAAGGTACAAGGTTTGATCGAACGCCGTGATCTGAGACACTGAAATACGCTCCGAGCAAACAGCGGGCGGAGAGGGACGTGTGAGAAGTGCGATCGTGTATCCCCGGCTCAAACGCGAGCCACAGCAATCGGCGAGCTGCCGACCACTCTTACGACTCCTGCTCGCGTAGCGTATTCCTCGCCACTCGTATATCCGATTCGATTCCTTTTTAGGGCCCCAACTCCTTTCCTTCATTGCGAGGGGGAAAATTGTAGGCTGCGGCACGTTGCCGAACCGGAAGCAGAAGGGGGAACTATTGATCATCAATGGAGGCGTTCTCCTGTTGCTTTTGTAGAGCCGCCCCTCCGATGGCCTCCCTCGCCGTCGACCTTCAACCCTCGTCCATTCTCTGCAACCGGACGATCGATCCTTCCTCGTTTCGCCTCCGTCGGATCTCCCTTTCTTCCTTCCCTTCTCCCCCCATCCCCTTCCTCGTCCGCTGCAGCAGCACCGCTCCTTGCCCCCCTTCGTCCAATCCGTCGCTCAGGAGAACAACTAATAGTAGCAGTGCCAAGAAAAAGAAAAGCAACTGCGCCCCGCCGCCGCAGAAGCCGGTCGTCGCCGCAAAGTGGCGCGTGGAGGATTGCGTGCCTTCCGTGGAGGAGGCGTCCATCAACGTCAGGAATGTCTACCAGAATGGGGACCCGCTCGGGCGCAAGGAATTGGGTAAGTGCGTGGTTCGATGGATCAGTCAGGGAATGCGCTCCATGGCCTCCGACTTCGCCTCGGCGGAGGTCCAGGGCGAGTTTTCGGAGCTCAGGCAGCGGATGGGGGTCGCTACCGCGGCTGACGGTGGTGGTGGAGGGCCAGCCGTTCATGGTCTCGCCTTCGTCATCCAGGCTCAGCCGCACCTCTATGCTGTGCCGATGCCCAAAGGGCTCGAGGCTCTATGCTTCAAGGCATGCGCACACTACCCGACCCTCTTTGACCACTTCCAGCGCGAGCTCCGAGATGTCCTGCAAGACCTTCAACGACGGGATGTCTTCAGTGATTGGCGTGCTACTGAGTCTTGGAAGCTCCTAAAAGACATTGCAAATTCAGGTTTTACATTCGCCTTCCCTCTTGTTAACGATGATATGTTCAGTAGGGATACTGCTAAATAAGATGATCAATACGATTCTACTTGGGAAAGGAGATTGCATTCTTAACCATTTATCTTTATTGATTAAATTCCTTTTCATGTTACAATAAATTTACTCCAGAGGGGTTATTACATTGAGGGAAAAGTATGCTTTCAAAAGCCTTTGCTATCATGGTACTGCTAGATCTCCTCGGTAATTTTGGCTAAAATGCTATTTTCAATTGGATGGAGAAGACAGTGAGCTATTTGTTGTCTTGATCATCCATCTGATCATGGTGGGCTTTAAAGGTTGAAGAGCTTGCTCTTAATCATTGATCGGATATTGGAACGAATGAACTGGATGAGTCTTCCTATCTAGAGAAGCTTCTCTGTCCATTTTGGATGAATTTGAGAAGTTTTAGATTAAACAAAAGATCAAGATTTTTTTCTGAATGCTATCATATCAAAAAAGAGAGTTGGGATGATTTTCTTGAAAATGCAAAGTACTAAAAAAATTTCCCTAGTTTGTGGAATGCTTTGACTTGTAAATATGAATGGGTCCTTTTGTTTCTCTGAAAATATTATGAATCATATCATTGCCATATGCAGCACAGCATCGTGCAGCTGTTCGGAAGACACCTCAATCCAGGCCTGTCCATAGTGGTTTGGGGATGGAGTTACAAAAGGCTAAAGCAATACAAGCCAAAATTGAGAACTTCGTCAAGCACATGTCTGAACTTCTTCTAATAGAGCGTGATGCAGAATTGGAGTTTACCCAAGAGGAACTGAATGCTGTACCTATGCCAGATGAAAACATTGATGCTCCAATTGAGTATCTAGTTAGTCATGGGCAGGCCCAGCAAGAGCAGTGTGATACTTTATGCAATTTGAGTGCAGTTAGTTCTTCTACTGGTGAGCTTGATGTTTGTGTTTTAATTGCACAGGTCAGACAACCAAATTTACATTTGGTCTTCTGATGCAAATGTTGAGTTTCATTAAAAAAATTGTGCTTACAGGATTAGGTGGAATGCATTTGGTCCTTTTTAAAGTTGAAGGAAACCATAGGCTGCCACCAACAACTCTCTCTCCAGGGGATACTGTTTGTGTCAGAACATGTAATCATAGGGGTGAAGGAGCAACCTCTTGCATGCAGGGTTTTGTGAACAACTTAGGCGAAGATGGATGTAGTATCACTTTGGCTCTAGAATCTCGCCACGGTGACCCCACCTTCTCTAAGCTATTTGGGAAAAATGTGCGCATTGACCGGATTCAAGGATTAGCTGATGCATTGACATATGAGGTGTTTAAAATAACTTAAAGTCATGTTTATTTTTATGATTCTATAATGCTGCGTGGTATGATGTTTTGATGTCTGTGTGTTTCCAGAATTAAATGTCAAATATGCCATATGACATTTGTTGTGTCTGTATGCTTATTTTGATGTCTTTGTCTACTCTTTTGGCAGCGTAATTGTGAAGCATTAATGCTCCTTCAGAAGAATGGTTTACACAAGAAAAATGCCTCAATCACGATAGTTGCTACTCTATTTGGAGACACGGAAGATATCATGTGGCTAGAGCAGAATAATCTTATTGAATGGTCTCCAGCAGCCCTTGATGGATTGGTAGAAGGAAGATTTGATGAATCTCAACTAAAAACTATTGCCTTGGGCTTGAACAAAAAGCGACCGCTTTTAGTGATCCAAGGGCCTCCTGGTACGGGCAAGACTGGATTGCTCAAGGAGCTCATCACCCTTGCAGTTCAACAAGGTGAGCGTGTACTTGTGACAGCTCCCACTAACGCAGCTGTGGACAATATGGTAGAAAAACTCTTGGACACTGGATTGAACATAGTTCGTGTTGGCAACCCTGCTCGAATTTCTACTGCTGTATCATCAAAATCTTTAGGGGAGATAGTTGATGATAAGCTTGCATCATTCAAAAAGGAATTTGAGAGGAAAAAATCAGATCTAAGAAAGGATCTTAGGCTTTGTTTGAAGGATGATTCACTTGCAGCAGGTATACGCCAACTGCTGAAGCAACTTGGAAAGAATTTGAAGAAGAAAGAAAAGGATACTATAAGGGAAGTTCTTTCAAGTGCTGAAGTTGTACTTTCCACTAATACTGGAGCAGCTGATCCCCTCATCCGAAGACTGGGAGTGTTTGATCTTGTAATTGTTGATGAGGCTGGGCAAGCAATCGAACCATCTTGTTGGATCCCAATCCTGCAAGGAAAGCGTTGCATATTAGCTGGTGACCAGTGTCAACTTGCACCAGTAATTTTGTCTAGAAACGCCCTGGAGGGTGGTCTTGGTATATCACTTATGGAAAGAGCATCAACTTTGCATAAAGGTATGCTAACAACCAAGTTGATGATTCAATACAGGATGCATGATGCAATCGCCAGCTGGGCATCAAAAGAGATGTATGGTGGGCTGCTGAAATCTTCCCCATTGGTTTCCTCACATCTTCTTGTTGATTCTCCTTTCGTCAAGGTGTGTTGTTTAATATCCATTAACTCTTTCCAGAATGATTTCTTTTATTTTTCCATTTTCAATATTTGGGTTCAGAATCATTTTCAATGATGGTATATGTGTTGCATCTAGTATTTTACACCCACTTTTATTTTGTATAACAACTCAAATACATTTTCTTGAAAAAAAATTGTTGTTGCCAATTTTGACCTTAGGTTCCTTGATGCAAGAACAGTCTTTATTATTTATGAATGCCTTGAATTCATTCCAGATTACATGGATAACTCAGTGCCCACTTCTCTTGCTTGATACACGGATGCCATATGGAAGTTTATCTATTGGATGTGAGGAGCATTTGGACCCTGCTGGCACAGGTTCCTTTTACAATGAAGGAGAAGCAGACATTGTTGTCCAGCACATCTTCAACCTTATATACTCTGGTAATTTTTTATTATCAACCTTATTTACTCTGATTCATTTCCTTTCCCTGCAATGCTGAAAGAAATTGGTTGAGTTGCATTCCATTTTTATCTTCCTGCTGTTTTAGGATCGGTTATATACGAAATCTTTTTTAATTGTTGCAGGATGTACCTTTATGAGGGTCAAATGAATATTTTTGAGCTTATAGAATCAAATTTACAAACCATGCTACGGCTTTTCTGTTTGCTGTGATTCTAGCTTCACATTTACTGGAATAAATAGTCTTCAAAGCTTGTAGTTTTTAGCTAGATAAAAGGACTAATGAGTGCACATTGTGGCTTTTTTCACTACTATTATCCTTTGTTCAGGTCAATGCTGATACTTGACATAGTAGATTACCTAGTTGCATAAGTCACCTTATAGTAGTGCAAGCCTTTACACGCTACTAAAAGTTGTCACAAGCACAGATTTTGTCATTATTTCTCTTACCAAATCATGGTCCAATTTCTATTTACTTGTATTAGCTATAATGATAATTTCTGTGAAAATTTCCTGTCCTTTCTATTCCATCATAAGATTGAAACATCCTTAGTTTCTTGGAGTTTTTTTTTTCCTCCAGGTCTTGAAGATAGTATTTGTGGAAAATCAATCTTGGCTGTAAAATTAATGTTGGCAGATTTATTATTTATTGCAGATTTGATTTGAGTTGCTCCTAATTAATTAGGAGATATTCACTAATTAATTAGGAGATTTTAATTCCTTAAGTAGGAGTATGTGACTTATATATAGAGGATACATAGATATTGAAATAATGATGAATATATTTTCTTGAAAACTTTCATGGTATTAGAGCCACCCTAACCCTAAATCTAGTTCTGCCCCGCCATCACCGGCTTTCATCTCTTTCGACCAGACCATCTCTCCCTATAACTAATCATGTCGGACTCCGAGCATATTTTAGCAAGCTATTTCGCAATCAATTTTACTCCCCATGATGCAACAATTCCGAACTCAACCAGAAACTATCTCTGGTTCAATTACCATTCACAAACTGAATGACCACAATTATCTTCACAATCTGTAATGATGTTCATCAGCGGGTGAGGAAAAGATGATTATCTCTTAGGTATTCCAAAACCAAGAATAAGCAGTCCGGAGTACCGAGTTTGGAGAGCTGAAAACAATTTGGTTATGTCATTGGCTAATGAGTTCTATGAATGTAGAAATTAGTGAGAATTTTCGATTGAACCCAAGATATATGGGAGGCAGTTTGGGATACTTTCTCTAGTCAAGACAACATTGCTGAGTTATTTCACATTGAAACACTCTCCAAGACTTCAAGCAAGGTAACCATCTAGTGACAACTTATTTCACAACTCTCACTTGCTATTGGCAACAAGTGGATCTCTTTAAAACCCATAACTGGAAATGTTCTGAAGATCAAATATATTTCAAGAAATTTGTGGAGAACAAGAGAGTTTTTTAAGTTTCTGATGAGACTTGATCAGTCCTTAAGATGCAGAAAGGGCAGAATCCTCAGCATAAAACCATTGCCAAGTCTTTGGGAGGCATTTTCAGAAGTTGGAAGGGAAGAAGCCGTATGCGAGTAATGGGACATCCAAACCCCAAAATTCTGACTCTCAAGTCAACTGAAGCAAGTGCTCTAACTACCCGGAATCCCACTTGCAACACAAAGAAGGGACATCCTTGGTGTGACTACTGTCGAAAGGAAACCAGCAGATTGGAAGTCCTCCCAGGACCGTGAAGCAAGGAGAAATTCTGTAGTCACACACACGACACAGTGTGACAACTCAGTTCCTTTCTCTAAGGAACAACTTGATATTCTTCAATAGCTCATTGAAGACAAACACATCACATCCATCAGTAATGCATACATCTCCCCACTCCTCTTGGATTGTGGATTCTTGCACTTCAGAGAACATGACAGGTGATAGATTACTTTTCTCCACTTTTTCATTAATTGACAAACCCCAATCAGTGCGTATAGCAAATTGAACATATGCTAAAGTGGTTGAGACTGGACTGTTCATCTCTCAAGCACATTAACTCTCCACGCTGTGCTATTTGTTCGTGACCTTGATTGCAATCTTGTGTCTGTTAGTAGATTAAATAAGGATCTCAAATGTGAGACAAATTTTTGTCTAACTCTTTATGTATTTTAGGACTCGAGCACCGGGAAGACGATTGACAATGCTAAGTGTCATGTAGGCCTTTACTTTCTAAATGCATATACACTGTCAAGTCATTTGGTTAATCAAAGATATCAGTTGAGTCCTAGTAATTGTAGTCAATTGAATAAAGAAAGTGATATTATGATGTGGCACTTTCGACTTAGTCATCCTAATTTTTCATATCTACAGTATTTGCAAAACATACTCGAAACACTTACTCTCCCCGACTATATAAGCCCGCACATCTTTTTCTCTCATCCATGGTGACATCTGGGGACCATTTCGTACTCTGAGTCTGGTTCCTCCTGTTGATTGACGATCACACTAGACTATGCTGGACATTCCTAATGAAAGACAAATCAAGTATATCTTCCAAAACTTCCATGTCATGGCCAGAAACCAATTCAAAGCTAATATTCAAATACTCAAGACTGACAATGCCAAATTTTTTTTCAATTTTGATCTTTGCTCATGTTTCACAACAAAGCTCCTATGTTGACACAACGCAACAAAATGGTGTGGCTGAAAGGAAAAATTGTCATATTCTTGAGGTGGCCCGATCCCTACTGTTTAAAACTAATGTCCCAACTACTTTATGAGGAGAAGCAATCCTCATTTCCACATACCTTATCAATCGCTTGCCTTTTCGAGTCGTCAAATACCACACTCCATTGCAGACACTACAAAACATATTTCCCCAGTTTCATCTTATCTTCGACCTTCCTCTCAAACTCTTCGTCTGTACAACTTTTGTACACATTCATTCTCAATACCGAGGCAAGCTTGATGCTCAGGCTTATAAATGCATCTTTCTTGGTTATTCCTCTAATAAAAAAAGATTCAAATGTTATTCATCGGTCACCAAAAAGTTCTACAATACTATGGATATTACATTCTTTGAAACTATCCCTTACTACTCTAATACTACAATTCAGGGGGAGAATAATACCAATGAATTGTAGTATTGGGAGTGGACATCACTTATTGAGCCGTCATCCTTTGAGTTATCTGTTCAGCCTTTCCCAAAAACTAGTGATTCACCATCTCCAAATCTTGATAGTCCTCCTCCTCCTCCTCCTCCTCCTCTACAGGTGTATAAAAGAAGGAAACATCAAGGCCATGTAATACCTCAACATTGCTAAGAGAATTCCCCAAGCCAAGTTGAACCTGAATCACAATAGGAGACGATAGATTCTAGTCCACAGTTGGATTCTACATTAAATATATCAATTGCGTACAAGAAAGATATAAGATCCTGCACTCAACACCCTCTTCACAGTTGCATCTCCTACGTGAAACTATCACCATCGTTTCAGGCATTTGTGACTTCTTTAGACAGAATCAATATTCCTAACTCTATGTATGAAGCTCGTAAAGTTCTTGAATGGAATAAGGTAACTTTCAAGGAGTATAATGCACTATAAAAGAATGCCACATGGGTGATAACAAAGCTATCACCAGGAAAGAAAACTATGGGGTGTAGATGACTATTCTCAGTTAAACAAAATGCAGATGAAGCCATAGACAGGTACAAAACACGACTAGTAGCAAAAGGATATACTCAATTATATGGTATTATTATCAGGAGACCTTTGCGCTAGTAGCTAAACTCAGCACAGTTCGTGCTCTACTGTCTATTGCTGCCAACTTGAAGTGGCAACTCTATCAGCTCGATGTTGAAAATACTTTCCTTAATGGAGACTTGATTAAAGAAGTATATATGGACATCCTAGTTGGTTTTGAGACGAGTGATACACAAGGAAAAGTATGCAAACTCAAAAAGGCACTATATGGGCTAAAAACAGTCACCAAGAGCATGATTTGACAGATTCACAAAAGTCTTAAAGAATAATGGATACTCTTAGTCACAAGTTGATCACACACTTGTTCATGAAGTATTTCTCAAATGGAAAAATTACAATTCTGATTGTGTATGTTAATGACATTGTCCAAATCATGGTGATGAAGTTAGAAGATTCAAGTCTCTCATGTCTAAAGAATTCGAGATCAAAGACTCGAGACACTTAAAGTATTTCTTGGGAATGGAGGTAGCACGAAGCAACAAAGGCATATCTATTTCCCAACGCAAATGCATTCTTGATCTGTTGCATGAAACCGGAATCAGTGGGTGCAAGGCAGCTGAAACCCCCATGGATCCCAATATGAAGCTTATGCCTATAACTGATGAATTAGCAGCGGATAAGGGGCAATACCAACGATTAGTAGGTAAGCTGATTTTCTTAACCCATACATGTTCGAACATAAGTTTCTCAGTGCGTCTAGTCAATCAGTTTCTGAGTAATCCTTTTATAAATCGCATGGAGGTAATGAATCGTATATTGAAATACTTGAAGAAAGATCCAGGGAAGGGTCTTATGTTCAAGAAATCAGGTTGCATATCTTTAGAAGTATATACTGACGTTGACTGGGCAAGATCTCCAAATGATAGACGGTCTACATCAGGTTATTGCTCTTTCGTATGGGAAACCTAGTGACATGGCGAAGCAAGAAACAAACTGTGATTGCTAGAAGTAGTGCAGAAGCTGAGTTTAGGGCACTAGCCTTAGGTATTTGCGAGGGGATATGGCTAAAGCGGCTACTAAATGATAATATCAAAATTGAGACATTAGGCCCTATTCAAATCTTATGCGACAACCAGTTTGCTATCGCAATTAGCAGGAATCTTGTCCACCATGATTGTACCAAACATGTGGAGATTGATCGACATTTCATCAATGAGAAATTAAAGATAAATCAATCACCCTCAACTACATTCCTTCAAAGCATCAATTACATCCTAACCAAGGCCTTGTTCAGATCTAATCTAAGTGAGATGAACACGATCCTTGGGTTGCAAAACATCTATTGCCTAGATTGAGGGGAGTGGAAAATCAATCTTGGCAGTAAAATCAATCTTGACAGATTTATTATTTATTGCATATTTGATTTGATTTGCCCTAATTAATTAGGATATATTCTTAATTAATTAGGAGATTTTGATTCCTTAAGTAGGAGTATGTGACTTATATATAGAGGACACAGATATTGAAATAAAGATGAATATATTTTCTTGAAAGCTTTCAGTATTTGATTAGTAAATGTTGAGGATCATGGACTGTGTTGGTGCACAACTCATATTCAACATGTTCCTGAGATCCATTCATAAGGCTTCCTAATGTTTAGTTAGAGCAACTTATACCAAGATACACCTATATAGGTATTATAAGAGGCTCCATGCGCACGACTTATAGATTATTGTTATTTTCATTTAACACTTACATACTCAAGGTTAGTACTTTTACAAGTGATTCCTATTATATTTATAATAAAGTCCTCAACTCTCCTTTTAAATGTAGTTCAAAAATATTATAAAATCCTAACTTGTTACAAATATATTCAAAATCTAGGATCTATTAAATATCTAGTTAACAAATTTACTATCCGATAATTGGGACTAATAAAATAGGTGATGATCTCACTATAGTTTTTCTTGAGTGATGAAACAATCATTCTCAATACTTTTTGTCTAATTTTAGCAGAGTAGGTGGAGAACAATGTGTTTGGTTGCTTGATTATCATAATATAGCTTCATTAACTCACTATGAGCATTACTCAACTTAGTTATCTAATTACTTGAGCTAGATAAGCTCACATCTAATGAAAGTTTTATACTGATTTTCACTTGGTTTTGTTGGGAAAACGTTAGGTTTGACTAAGGTGTTTTAGGTGCTTTAGACTTGGGTGTATATTTGATGTTGATGCATCAAGATCGCTTTGTTGTGCTTGATTGTTGATTTAGAAATTGAGGTGATCGTGTATATTTAGATAGAGAGCAAGCTTAGAGGATGATGGACAACATAGATTGAGTGAGGATCCGAGGTTAGGCTAACTTCGTGGATGATTATTGAACTTAGATAAGAAACTGAAGACATGTGAAACTCATATTGATTGTTTGTTGTAATTTGGGTTTGGTTTCTAGGTTAAATTATAAAATATTATGACTGCATAAATATATGTTTGACTACCTAGAATTTAGTCGTTGAAGTTTTGTATTATTATGAGGTACCTAAGTCATATTTGTCATTTGACTTAGGTCATAGACCTTACTATGGCTTATGACATACTATAAGTAGAGTAATAGGGTTGCTCAGACAGTGTCAATCAATTGGATAAGAATTTTTATTGATGAAATCATACCCAATCATGTGGTATTGCATGAATTTTGATGTTTGGACCTTGGTTTAAGTTAGGTATTTATGGAGATTTAATCTAGTATGTTAAGGGTGTAGGTAACTTTACATGTACATGGAAATCCTAGCAAAAGGCCAGATGTTGGGCACGAAAGTCCAAGAGGTTCTGGCAGGTGGAAGCCCTAGCATGTCAAGGAGGTGAACACCCAAAGATGTGATTTCTCTAGGCACGGAAGTCTGGCAGGTGGAAGCCCTAGCATGTCAAGGAGGTGAACACCCAAAGATGTGATTTCTCTAGGCACGGAAGTCCAGAAGGCATGGAGGGCAGTTGACATGAGGTAACACTGTGAAACTGAGAGCTTTGAGTGATAGTAACTTTGGGACAGAAACAGAAAGGAAATTAGGTGGACTTGACTGGTAGATTGATTAAGTCATAGTGTATCAGTTGACTGATAGTCAACTTCTACACATGGAGTGTGCAAATCTCAAATTCAGATGAACTTGCATTTGTTGTATGAGTTCAATGGACATCTATGGAGTCCACTAATTGATACTACGAATGGCAGGATGAATTGTGATTTTGCATAAAGTCAACTAGTGGCTATATGCAGTTGATTGATGATAACCACAACATAGTAAGTTTGTTAGTTGACTTTTGAAGATAAATTGAGCAAACAAATGTTTGTAAGTTGATTCTGGAAGTTGATTGAGGTTGTTTAGGAACAAACAGAAAGATCCTCAGTTGACTGTGGAAGTCGATTGAAGACCAAATAGATTGAATAGAAAGCTTAGAAGTTAACTGAGGTATGATGGACATTCGATTGAAGGTAATTTCAGGAAATGATTAATGAGGATCTCGAAGATATGGAATACCTTTTCCAGTGATATTGACCATATCAAGTGTAGTAGTCAACTGAAGATGTACAGATAGTCAATAATAAAAGTTTTGAAGTTTCTCATTGTAGACAAATCTTGCACCTCTCCTAGAAAGCCTTCAAGAAAACATGTGCTCCTTTAGTAACCTAAGTAGATCTAGTTCTCCAAAAGCTTTTTATCCTTCTTGCTCAATTGCGAATAAGGATTGTGCTAGGATCATATCAACAGGGAGAACGAGATTGCCCATCCGCTAAAAGGCTTTGGAAAATCTCTTCTATTTGTTATTATTACTTTGTTATTATTACTCATATCAACAAGGATCATAAGTGGTCTAGTTTAATTATATTGTTCTAATATATTTGTCAAAGATTAAAATTAGGTTTATATTGTAATTCTAAAATTGTGTGTCAAGCATGACATTTACATTGTTAGTGCTATGGTGAAGATCAAGTGGGTCAAGGTGGACTGGACATTTGTTACAAGAAGTCCAGTAGCTACTGGCAGAGACCAACAGGTAGGTTGAGGGCCACCAAAAACAGGGCACAAGCTCAATAGGTGTTGGTGGGTGTAGATTCTCGATAGGTTAATAACCATCTTCATCCTCATTGACTTTTACATCAGAGTGACTTCTTGCTTTATTTGATAAATAACCATGTCATGTGTTGCGGCTCTTTCCGACACAACAAACATTGTTGCCTAGGTGTTAAAGGTAGATAATGTAACATCTTGAATGACAAAGGTTTGATCCAGATTTACCTGGGACATCATCTTCGCTGTAATATAACATGAAGTTGTTTGGACACACAATGATCTTGACATACAGGAGGGATGCATCTGCAATGCCTAAAATTGGAATGCATGTCATTTGGATTCTGTAAGGTAAATTAAATGTCTTTCATCGAAATACTATGTGTCCATGTTGTACTGTGATTCAGTGCACATCATTTATAATGTGAGTGAAACTCTGAGTGATCCTTCATACAATGATATATTGACATTTCAGCGGTGGGATCATTAGTTACTTCTTTGCATGATTCATGATTAGAGACATTCTCATTAGCAGTTTCATATTTAGATTGATAATGATGGAATGGGTCTTGCACCATAGTTCTTTAACTGTTTAAGTCAACCAAAATTTCATAAAAAGTGGATTCACTAAAGACTATCATTAGATGCCTGCATTATAAATAACTTACTGAGACATGTCCAACTAGTATACTCATCTATAAAATGAGTACCACTGAAATTTGACAGTCTCTTTGTCATGAGGTTTTAATTTCTTGCACTTTGAACAAGGACACTATAATGATTTACTGTGACATGTCCAACTAGTATACTCAACTATAAAACGAGTACCACTGAAATTTGACAGTCTCTTTGTCATGAGATTTTAAATTCTTGCACTTTGAACCAGGACACATGATCTTATCACTGCTGCCATTGACCAAATGTATCTAAGAGTAGACAAAGTGGAGGACTAGTTCCATGCCTATTTCAAAATGAGTGTTTAGCTCCGGTTGTTGTTGCTATAGATACAGAACGTCCAACTGAGGTTAGGATAAACATGTATGCCTAGTTTAAATTAACACATGGTATGTTGGTGACTTGTCTTTATTCATTTGGGCTTTATGAATTTACAAGGGTGTCTACATTTATTGTCAGATTCAGTTTAACTATGGTTTTTAGGTGTAGATTATCAACAGAAGCAAATTGAAGCTCTCTAATTTATGCTCAGGATATTATGTGATTCTTGGTTATTTGATTTGAAGGACTGGATATATAGATAATTAAAATTTCATGAACGAGGTTTCACTGAATCCTCTCATCTTATCGCCATTCTGTGTGCTTGCAAATTTAGTTTATCTAACACGTATTACATCCTCTCTTGACTTAATTTGTTCTGTGAATAGCTTATTAGTTTGCCTTTAGTAACACGTCAGATATTTTGCATGGTGCTAAATTATTTGTATAAGATGTTTCCTCAATGTTTGTTATACATAGGATACTCTCTGACAGTTTGTCTTTCTCTCCTCATCTATGCTATTTATCATCCTTGCAGGAGTTACTCCATCGGCTATTGCTGTGCAATCACCTTACATTGCGCAGGTGCAGCTTCTGAGGGATAGGCTTTCCACATATCCAGAAACTTCTGCTGTTGAAGTTGCGACTATAGATAGTTTTCAAGGGCGGGAAGCAGATGCTGTGATTATTTCAATGGTAAGCTAGTTTCATTCAAATCTAAGTTAATTCCTTGTCATTCTGGTTAGTTTTTTTTTCCTCATTGGGACATGCTTGTAAAACTAATAATCATGCATAATACATGTTGGATGCCTTGGATGATATCTTATTCTATACTTATGTTATCTTGTGACCTGAAATCTGTCCAATATTGTCACATTCGGTTTTTTCTTCTGTATCCCTAGCAAACTATCACACTCACATCGAACATTAGAACTAAAAGAAAAATGATATGCTCAAGGAAAAAATCTCAAGGAAAAACTCAAGGATAGACACATAAAATGATGAGGCCCACAAAAAGTGAAATGATGGGCCATGAATTTATGTGTCTATCCTTGAGCTTTTCCTTGAGATTTTTCTTTATGCATATCATTGCTCGAACTAAAATATAAGCTATGAGTAATTATGTAAGTACTAGTTATGAGTATTGATGTATCTGATTGTTGATTCTAAATGGATGGAATGTAAGTTCTTGTTTATCCATGTGACCTGGAGGCTGAGTCAATAACTTGTTCTTATCTGTTTTTTGTGTGCAGGTCCGGTCCAACACATTAGGTGCAGTTGGATTTCTAGGAGATAGCAGGCGAATGAATGTTGCAATAACAAGGGCACGCAAACATGTTGCTGTTGTGTGCGACAGCTCCACCATTTGCCATAACACCTTCTTGGCCAGACTCCTCCGTCACATTCGACGTGCAGGCAGGGTGAAACAGGCTGAGCCTGGGTCTTCCGAGGGACCGGGATTGAGCACAACTCCCCTATTTCCCTCCATTAGTTAACTAATGAATCATCCACCTCCTGTACACCCTATTCTTTTCTCAACCACAGTCAAAATCTATCATTCCTACTCAATTATTCTGATGCTACTTTTGATGTAAATATTCTTATTAAGTGTTAGGTGGAAAGTAAAAGAATAGCATTCCTTGCACAAAATAATCACATTGTAATTACTATCCAGGACGACTCATTTTTTCATGACTAACAAAATTTAGAGATCGCGCAATGCCTCATCGTATTAATATTTAGCTTTCATTTTTTAGTAATGCAATATTGATGATCAACCAAATGGGTTCTCATAAATTTTATCTACATGAATACTAATTACTACACTAAACGAGTTTTCAAAACCTCAATGTTGAAAACCGTTCTCCATTCTCCCATCGACAATAATAAAAAAGTGACAAGTTTACACGAACTAATTGGCCTTTAGCCTTTCTCATAAACATTATCATTTTTTTTTATAATCTAGTAATTCAGCTTTCAAATTGACTAATCATGAGGTGACTGATTTAGTTTTATGAAATTTTTATATCAAGATAAATTAAGAAACACTTATGGTTCGACATCCAACGGCCAACGTTTTTAGATTTGTCCTCTCATGAGAAGAAAATCACTCTTGCAGTGTGCCATAGTCAAGAATCGAAGCTTAGATACCTAATTTTAGTTGGAATGCCTTACCGCTACACTATAATTTTAGGGGCAAATAAACATCATCATTTTTTAGTTGACACCAATATCTAGCTTATGTCGACTAATCCTGGGATAACCGACCTGACCCTATGAAAGTTTTCCATCGACCATCAGGATAATTGACAGTCTATCATCTCAATATTCTTAGGTCAACTGTCTATTAAAGAAAATTCATCTGTTAATTCGCCGAAGTTGGGGCTCGATCATTTAATACTTGGAAAATTGAGAAAGCATCTAGCCACTACACCCCCGGGGCAAATAAACATCATCATTGGAGCAAAAGATGAATCCATCACCTTAGTGATCCCTCCAGGGTGACCCCCATACTCTTTGGAAAGGGATAAATCACAGGGGACATTTGCCCTAACGCAGCAGCCTTTTGCATGGGGGAGTCAGACATCCGACAATGCATTTTTTACATATTAGAATTTAATCCAAGATTTATTGGAGCAACCACCCATGTAGGAACAAATAGTGTCAACCGTGGAGGCCAAATAAACATCATCATTGTAGTAATAAAGGTGATTACACTTACCCTAAGCATCCCTTAGAGTCTATCCCTAGATTATGTGAAGGGAGGTAAATAACGGGGGTCAACTTATAACCAATCGCCAAGTGACTAGGGGCAGAAGTTTTTTCATCAAGGGCATGTGCTTGTCGGGAATTGATCCATGTCCTATTATAGCAAATCTGTCGCTCTTTAGCCAACTGAGCACTTGTGGGGACCAAATAAACATCATCATTTTTTTTTTTGTAAAAGGTTATATACTGACCCCGAGCGCCCCACACGGCTGACCCCATAGCCATTTATAGAAAGGTAAATAAGGAAACCTAATAGACCACCACATGGAGAGTGTTTTATGCTGACTTCATTTAGAATCGATCCTTATCTATTATAGTATAATGGAATGAACTTTACATATAGGAAGATGTATATGAAGTCAATAATAAGGATTAGATATTTTAATAGGTTAATGTGCTTAATAGTTTTATTATTATATTTTTGCGACAGTCTTACATGGTGACAAAAGGTAAATATGTTCGCCTTCAGCGCCCCTACCAATCCGTCCCAGGGCCAACACAGAGGAGGTAAATTATGAAAGTCTACTAGCTTTTGTATAGATGGTTGGAGGGTATGAAAAATATGATAATCGGACCATTTTAAGACAATAGTTTTTTTTTTCAAAATAAATTTTTGTCACACATGAGTAGAGAATAATTTGAAAAAGTGTTTGACATTTTATAGTAGAATTTTAAGTGATTTGAGTCTTACTAGCACAAATCTTCTACATCCTATACTTTGCTCTAGTGGTGCCACTATAACAAATATTACTATTTGTAATACTCAACGGTACACGATTAGGGTATGCCATTAATGATACTATTTACGGTACACCTAATTAAGTACATTATAGATAGTATTATAGTCAGTAAATTTTTTTACGGCATGCAGAATGTGCTGTTAAAATTAAATATTAACAATACACTTTACACGCTGCTAAAAGTATATTAAAAGTAAATATCAACAGCGTGAGTAAAATGTGCAATTAAAATTCAAAATGTTTATGTTTCTAACCCAATGGTCACACCAATGTCCGAATTAATCCATGACTTCACCACTAATCCCTTCCTCTCTTTGCTACCGCCCTTCGCCTCCCTTGCCCTTCCACCGCACATAACGTTGTCGCCACTGTTTATATCCCCAGGCGGGATCCTCTGGTCCGCAAATTATGGACCAGAGGAAGGTCCACTACTTGTGATTGGTGGTTTATAATGGACCTCATCTGTTTAAGTGATGGAGTCCATTGAAATGAACCAATCCACAAAATAGATCATCCTCCGATCCGCAAATTACGGATCAAAGGATCCATGCTCCTATATCCCCCTCTCCTCCGCTTCTCCAACCTCCGCTCCTCTACCTCATCCACCGCTTTGCCAGCCACCACATTGAACATTGCCACACAAATTATTAACTATTGCTGCTTCACATCACAACGGAAACAAAAGCGAGTCAAAATGGCATCTTTGCTTGTCTCTCCTCCTCTTCCCTCCTTGCTGGGTTGGATATAGGTACTGTAAAAGGAGAAGAGATGAGAGAAGAAAGATGCTCTATTGCGAATGAAACTTTAGTCCCACATTAAAAGTTTCAAGGCATATTGGTTAATTTATATTGATTCATACACATTGATGATGTGAAAAAAATGCATTGGGAGAGACTCTCTTTCACGTGTGAGTGCGTAGGGGGGGGGGTGCAAATCTAGGGTCCTGATTGCACTGAATCATGTTGACTCGTGTGCGAGTACGTCCTGTGCGCGCTGAGTGCCGGACTGGCCGGGGCAAAATTTACCCAAGTGGAACAACAATTGATCATTAACGTTGTCGTTGATATGAGCTCCTATATAAGGAGGCTGCGATCATAGGTAAAGACACACACACACAGAGAAAAGTAGCAGAAGCTCTCCACCTGCGTTCCCTCTTCCTCTGTTATGCCACCGGAGGTGGGACAAATCTGTTTTAAGAAAACTGTGACTCTCGCAGGCCTCGGTCCATTCACCTGTTCTGATTCTTCGGCCGCTTGATTTATCTGCCCACTCGGATGCTCGGCTTCTCTGCCTGGCCGGTTACTTGGCTGTTTCACTCGGCCTCACTACCCGACCGGTCACACTCTCGGTCAGGCTCTTTGTCTGTCCGGTCGGTCTCTCTATCCGTCTGGTCAGCCTTTCTGCCCGCCCGATCACACCATTCGGTCGGCTTCTCTGATCGGACGACTGATTTTCCTAATCGGACTCTATGCTCTATCTGCGGCTCGATTGCACTGCTCACTCGACCGCTCGCCTCTATGCTCGCTCGCTCGACCGTTCTATTCAGTCGGCCGCTCAGCTTGCTCGGCCACATCATTGCTCCCCCCGACCGTCCACTTGGTTGCTCGATTTCTCGACCCGATCAGCGGCTCTACTCGCTCGGCTGATTTGCCTGCACAATCTTCCTACTAGGCCGACCTACCCGCTCAGCTTCTCAGCCCGCTCTGCCGCCATTGTGCAGACTGCCTTCAGCAGGCAGCCTGAGTAATCCTATCCGGAATCTGAGTCAGACGGACGCGCGGGGTGAGGTGGACAGAATGTTGACCGAATTGCGACGTCCCGGAGGGGGGGGGGGTATGTTGAGATGACTTCTATGTTGACCAAGTCTTAAGAAGTCCTCTGGTCAACGCTACATGCAGCTAGCGATCGGGTTGACCCGACCCCCGGTATCCCGATACTTGAGGCAGATCCAAGAAATATATAAGTACCATACTAAGTCATAAAATAAT
>JBBMJZ010000019.1:10506235-10534424 GCA_037833815.1 Zingiber zerumbet
CATAATAATATGAGTAGTAATTATACCTTGTCTCCTTTGAGACTAGGATCTAGTCGAGATCTCAGTTTAGGGATCTGAAATAGACCTAAATTGGATTGACGTCTTCTGTCCCTTAACTGGGATGCGTCCTTAACCAGTCACTCTCCTCCAATGACTTACCTTTACTTACCAACTTGCAGTTGGTTGACTAGCCTCTTGACCCACCAATTTTTCATGTCAGCTATTTGGTCCACAAACCAACTAGACTTCTGCCGGCTGTCAGGTCTCACGGACTCAACTAGACTTTCTCCCAGATCTCAGATCAACCAATTGACCCATCTAGACTTCACACAAACTATCTAATTCCATGGACCTAGCTGGATTTCTGCCTAGTGTAAAGTCCTTCAGACCATCAATTCCTGCACACTTGGTAAAGTAATCAGATCACAAACACACCTAACTTAATTCATTTGTCATTCATTAAAACCTGAGTTAGACTATTAGTGTAAACTGCACCAATAGAATCTTTCTCTGGAGAATTAAACGCTGAAGAACCAAAACAATCAAACTACCTCACACTTATGGCAACTAGCCCCAAGACGAGAAGTGACTCAGAAAATGAGTCCGAATACAAATTAAGTCATGAGTCTGTACTCGTTTTCAAAGGTTCCAACGAGGTAACTTCTAACTTAAATGCTAAATTTTTAAAATTTATTGCAAGCATGAATAAGAAAGTTAATTAAATCTAAAGAACAAGTTAAATCTCTCATTAAAGAAAACCTAGATCTCAAGGAACAACTTAACTTAACTGGCACAACTGAACAAAATCAAGATGGAAACTCAAATCAAGTTGCAAAACTTGAAGAAGAGAAATCCATTTGAAATGTGAAGTTAAGCAATTCAAAGAGCTTTTAGACGTCTATACAATGAGATCCAAGTATTTAGATATGATGCTTGGATCACAACGAGTTATGTTCAATAAATCCTAACTAGGATACAAGTCCAGCTTGACAAACAAAATGTTTATTTCATTAATAACTCAAAATAAAAAAATCAACTAAAGCATAGGTTTTGAAAGCTTATCTAATCAAACAAATAGGACTAAATCAATACTATGTACCCAAAAATGAAATTCACTTCATAAAAACAAAACAAGATAATTTCTTAAATAAACCAAAATAGTCAATTCATCCAAACTTGGGCTACAAGTCCAAGTTAAGTGAAAAACGTAAATCTCATTAACAAAGTTACAATCAAGTATATTTTAACTACAAAACAAATCAACATAAACCTAACCCAATAAAAAACTTAAACATAAGATTAGTAATTTAGGGGGAGACTCCAAATTAGTTGGTACCTCAAAAACATAGCCTATTTGTCTGGATAATTAGGACTAGATTGAACAAGATATTTTGACTTTTGTCTAACATGGTACCAAGGTGGGGCGAGATGTAGTACATTAGGAAAGCTTGGTCTAGAGAGTCAAGCAGAGTAAGGTGTATCGTGCTTGGTCTACTTAGTCAAGTAGAACAAACCGAAGGCCTTGCTACATCCTAGATTATTTAGACCAAAGTTCGTTAATAGAAATATTAAATATCTAATTTCTTAAAAAAACTTTGTCTAGAAGTGGTCGTTGCTCTGATACCCAAAAATGTCCTTGTGCCTCATCACAACCTGGAAGTCAATTTTTAAAATGTACATTTAATTGATCGATGGTTAAATCTGAATCTAACACAAAGTCAAACGATCATAAAAAATAATATTTATAACTCATTGTCTCACAAAATTATATGATACCCTTGGTTGAAAATATAGACTAGGTGAGATTAATAAAGATTAATTAAACATTAAAATTTTATTAATTAACCTTAACTTTAAGATTAAAAAAATTAAATTTTGAATTAAATTAATTAAATATTTTAAAATTATATTAAAATTATTTTTAAAACCTTTTATTTTTTTTAAAATCTTTTAAAGTTAATTTTAAAAAACTTTTAAAAATTTATTTTAAAAATTCTTTTAAAAAACATTCAAAATTTGTTTAAAAATTCTTTTAAAAAATTCTATTAAATTTTTTAATTTTTTAAAAATTCTTTTAAAAAGTATTTTTAAAAGTATTTTAAAAAACTTTTATTTTTTTAATTTTTTTCTTTTAAAAAATCTTTTAAATTTTATTTTAAAAAACTTTTAAAAAATATTTTTAAATTTTTTAAATAAATGTTTTAAAAATTATTTTTAAATTATTTTAAAAAATAATTTTAAAATTCTTTTAAAAATTAATTTTAAAATTCTTTTAAAAATTAATTTAAAAATTCTTTTAAAAATTAATTTAAAAATTCTTTTAAAAATCTTTTAAAAATTCTTTAAAAAGATCTTTTAAAAAAAATTAAATTATCTTTAAAAAATTATTTTTAAAATCATATTAAAAATCATTTTAAAATTATTTTAGAAAAATCTTTTATTTTTTTTAAAATTATTTTTTTTATTTTAAAATTATATTAATAAACATTAATTAACGAAAAAGTTAAAATTAATTAAAACTTAAATCCTAATTAAGCTCGCTTAAAACATAATTAATTTAAACTTAATTAAATAATTAAACAAATAATTTAACTTTAACTAATAACTTAATTTATTTTAACTCAATTAATTTACTTTTTTAAATTAACATATCCGGTAAACTAATCAAAGTTTAACTGCAATCTTAATTAAAAATTTAACTTTACTTTAACTTACTTTAAATTAGACTTGACTTGACTTTAAAATTTAATTAAAACTTAAATTTAAAATTTAACTAAACTTAACTTTAAATTTTTAATTTAACTTAATTCAACTAAGACCTTGAGTGTTTGGGAAGTGTCAACTAAAAGGGGAGGATATGTTTTTCTTATTTTCAAATTCTGAGCTACTTCCTTAACTATATTTTCTAAAAATACCATTTTTCTTAATGTTTAAAAATTCATTATGGACTTACCCAAGATATTTCCCTTAGTCAGAATGTACCTATAGTTTTTAGACAACCAGTATCTCATATGTACATTAGGTTTACCTTTCTTATGTATTCAAAAATATGGAATGGTGTGAGATGTATAGGGTCTTGTCTGAACTTTGGATGCTTATATCTATGTATCCATATAAATCTGGGTGAAAAATAATACAACACATTAATCAAGCTAAGCAATTCTTCTTAATAGACAGTTAGTTAGATTATTTTTGTTTAACCTGACTTACCTAGTGAATGTTACTATCTTCTGATATTTAGTTAGTAATTTAAGGTTAGACATTTAAGAATAAATTTTTAGATGATTATTTTTAAAGTAATATTAAGTTAAGGGAGAGAATTTGTTTTGAAAAATTACTTTGAAAACCTTCTTTGAAAAATACTTTGCAAATGTTTTAAAAATTATTTTGAAAAACTTATTTAAAAAAAACTTTGAAAAATGTTTTGAACATTACTTTAAAAATTACTTTTAAAATGGTTTGCAAAATACTTTAAAAATTTGCTTTTAAAAAATGCTTTGAAAATTACTTTGAAAATTCTTTTAAAAATTAGTTGAAATATCTTTTGAAAATTTGTTTGGAAATATATTTTCAAAAATTTACTTCATCAAATCTATTTTTTCAAATTTTCTTACTTGAAAACTATTTGCTTAGAAGAGAATTTTCAAAATTTAAAATTATCAATCATTTTCTAAATTTGCCTAAAAGAAAGTTACTTTGACTATGCTTGAAATCCTTTGAAAAAGTCTTTAAATTTTACTTTAAAAATTCTTGACATTTACTTTAAAACTCTAAATGTTTAACAACTTTCTTTGAATTTTTTAGAAAACTCCTTCCTGAAATAGAACTGGAAACCTATATTATTTTACAAGCTTACTTGGTTTATTTACATATTTTATACTTTTGGTGGAACTTATTTACATGTCCATTTTTAATAAATGTAAGGGGGAGGGTAAGGATTTAAGTACGAAAAAGTAAGAATTCTATGAAAATCTTAACCCTAAAATGTTCGAGAGAATAAATAAAAAGTTAAACTAATTTTGTTCTCTTAAATCATAATAATATTTTTTTATTCTTGCAAAATTTTATAACTTTAACCCAGGTTATTATTGCATCAAAAAGAGAAAGATTGTTGGTGAAGTTAACACTAATGGTCAAACTTAGGTTTTAATGAATGACAAATGGATTAAAGTTAGATATTATGTTCTAATCCATTTACCAAGTGTGTAGGACTAAAATACTTGATAGGGACCAAATATCAGGCTAAAGTCCTGTCAAGTCAGGAGGACCAAATGATTGGCAGGAAGTTTAGCTTTGTTAGAGAGGACTAGATAGTTGGCAGAAAATCCAGTTGGGTCAGGAAGGACTAGACGATTGGCTGAAGTCCAGATGAAGCATCTGACAGGAAAACTTGGTGGGTCAAAAGGTCAAGGTCAACTAAGTCTACAAATATTAAGTAAAAGTAAGCAATTGGAGGAGAGATCTAGTGAGGACGTGCTCCCAGTTGAGGGAACAATAGACATCAGTTTGACCTAGGGTTTCAGCGAAACTAAAAGTCAGGATCGGACTATCCAAAGACTGTCAAATATTACTATTCTTCTTTCTATATTATTGCTTGTTGTGCTAATCTTGTTATGCAAGAAATCATGTGGCTAAAAAAGGGGCTCTAGGCGTTAAGACATAGTCAAGGTGCTCGGAGGTTCGGGTGCTCGGAGTTGGTCCAAGCACCTAGAATGGGGTCGAATGGGCGACTAGCCGAGTTAAGGTGGCGTACATTGATTGGCTAGCCTACGTCACAGTCCGGGCACCCGGATTGGTCCAAGCGTCTGAGAAGGATAAACTTTCAGAGATAGAGTTTCACCGAAGAGCCATCACTTTAGCAATCCAGGCGCCTAAGGGTGGTCCAGGTGCTCGGAGATGACCTATAAAAAGGACTCCGACTAGAAGCTTAAGTAAAACATTCGCTACGACTTTCATTCTTACATGATGCTCTAAGAAGGCTCCGATGATAATAAAAGGTTGCCCTGATAATGATGATCAAGCAATTGTGTTTATACTTCCTTCTTGTCGATAACTTTTTATTTTACAATTCTTATACTCAAATTTTGTAACTCTATTTTCGAACTGATAGTGATTGTCCAACGAAAGCACTAATCGAGTGTGGGCCTTAGAGTAGGAGTCATTGAAGGCTTCGAACCAAGTAAAAAATTATTTGTGTTAGCGCTTGCTCTTTTTCATTTTTCTTTTCCATTGCATTTATTTTAACTCATAATTTTAGAAAAAATCTATGAACGCTATTCATCCCCTCCCCCAGTATCTTTTCGATCCTACATCATGTTTTACTCATACCTACCCTTTTATATTGAGACATTCGATCATCTATGTAGAATGTCACCTCAGTCTAATGTCAACCCGATTAGTGGAGCTATGTTAAGTAGCACAGGTGGCAACGCTAGTATTGTATGTCTACTATCGTTCGACCGTCTGCCATGAGATTTGTTCACTACCACTTGATTGTAGCACTTAGTAAGTGCCTCCTAGTTATCGGTCATCGTTGTTAGGAATGGTCAAAGATGTTTGTTTTACAGAGGTCTAGCACAATGAGATGTTCCTGATCGAGATGTTCCCTTAGTCTATAGGAACTTTAGGGATATTCTCAATCAGAGATGTTCTCATAGTAAGCATTAGAGTTTCGAGGATGTTCCCATAGTATGTTAGAGCTTCAGGAATATTCTCAGTAGGGGATGTTCTCATAATGTGTGTTGGAGCTTCAACATTGTGTGTCTTGGAGCTTCAGGAATGTTCTCATAGTGTGTGCTGGAGCTTCGAAATGTTTCCAATTGAGGATGCTCCCATAGTATGTTGCAGCTTCAAGGATGTTCTTGATCGAGGATATTTCACCAATAGTGTATGTTGAAGCTTCGAGGATACTTTCTATTGGAAATGTTCTCATAGTGTATGTTGAAGCTTTAGGAATGCTCCTATAGTATGTGTTAGAGTTTGGGATGTTCTCAAAACATGTAATGGAGCTTGAGGGATACTATCGGTTGAGGATATTCTCATAGTATATCTTAGCTAGAGTTTTAGAAATATTTTTAATCGGGGATGTTTTTATCATCTCCTTTAGTATATCAATGTTGTATTGTATTTAGGAGAAAATAGAGAGACATAATGGGTTTTTTATGTTTTTAAATTATTAAAATGATTTTTTGATTCAAGCAACTCAATCTAAAGTATCTTATAGTAAGGATGATGTAAATTGTGTTTTTAATCCTTCTTATTACTAGACCATGTTAAAATTATTAATGCAATTAACCTCTAGTTAAGGTTGACCAAGCTCGAGTTAACTCTGTTGGACATCTTGTGGCCGGTTAGAAGGGGGTTGAATAACTAAGTCACCCCCAAGTCGGTTTCTTCTCTACAAGGTTAGTGCGCAAGCGAAAATACAACTAACTAATGAAAACAATAAGAAAAGAAAACAAACGCTAACACGATTTCTTTACGTGGTTCAGAGATTGCTTGCTCCTACTCCATGACTTATCCTTGAGGTGGATGAACTCTTAATCCTTCTGTGGACTAGTCCCCGACAATCTCTGGCTAGATCTTACTCCTTATTGGTGGAGTACAACCTCTCACAAAACTCTCTTTCTCTTACAAGATGGAACTTAGGTTTAAGAGGAAGAGAAAGACTTGGAAGCTTTGGGCAGAGACTTAGGAGTTATTCAATGAGCATGAGTAACCTCCTTCATGTCCCAAAGCTCCTCTTAAATAAGAGGAGAGAGTTGATCTCAATATTAACTCATCTCGGCATCAATCGACTGGTACTACCGTTGGATGAGGCCAACGACTACATCGTAGAATACCAACAATCACAAACGGGCACTTACCAGTCGACTGGTGAAAGTACCAGTCAACTAGTTGCTGTTGGCTGAGCGAATAGAATGCTTCTGTTCACTCCCAGTCGACTAATCAGTCGACTGGACCAGTCGGCTGCAACTTCTATCAGTCCACTGGTCCCGGTTACATATTCACACTCATCCTCTCTAGAGTCACCCTTGAAGCCCTCTTCCTCATCCTTCGTCCCTCAGATGCACCTAAGCCCGTGACTCCTCTCCTTGCCATCCTTCACGTTGCCTTGAAGTCTGCTTCCCTCTACTCCACTCCATTGTTCCTCGTCTGGCGGTCCTTCGGATGTCTTCCACACCATCCTTCACCGACTAAAGGATCCGAGCCTTTGGATCAGCTTCCCAACTTGGCCGCACCAAGTTCCTCATGTGTTTCACCAAGTCTTGCAAGTCTCAAACATATATCAAACCAATATGAAAGTTTAACTTAAACTCTTTGACACATACATCAAAACCATGATTGTACCGATCAAACATAGGTCAATTGCACTAATAAACTTTAGTTGGGATTTCAATGTTTGATAAATATATTAGTTGGCAGACTAAGATGTCAAGTAGGTCAAGGTTGATCGAATACTTGATAGTCGATCAATATGTTAAGTTGGTTGAAAAAAGTCAAGTCAAGATTGACCGAATATTTGACAAAATATAAAAATCTATGTGAGTCACGGTCGACTAGACAATTAGTAGTCAGAAGTTCAACATGGAGTTGACATAAGATGGAAAGTTCAAGTGGGTCACGGTTGATTGGACATTCGGTAATCGGAAGTCTAATAGGTAGTTGGCAGGAGGAAAATCTAAGTGGATCACAGTTGATCAAACACTTGACAATTGAAAGTTCAACAGGGAGTTAGCATGGGCGACAAGTCCTTACAAGTTAAGATTGGCCATATGTCAAGCAACGATGAAGTCCTGATAGATCAAGATTAATCGGATGCTAGGCACTGAGGAAATCCTGGTAGGTCAAGGTTAATAAAATTCTAGGCAACATGAAGTCTCAATAGGTTAAGATTGATCAAATATCAGGTAAAGGAGGTCTTGGTAGATTGAGGTCAATTAGATACTAGACAAAATGAGAATTTAGCTTTGATAAGGCTGAAATAAAAGTATTAGTTGATTGATATGGTGTATCTATCGACTAATAGACACAAAACCCCAAAATATCAAAAAACATTGTTTATATAGTGTTGCTAGTGTAACTGTAAAATATTTTTTTTTCTATAGTGTTGCTACATTGATAATCGACTGATAGGTTTAATTAGCTGACTTATGGCACTAGTAAAGTACAGAAACTTCAAAACTTGACTGATTATGATCAGTCAACTAATTAATTGCTCCTTTTTCCACTCGCGCATGCTCCTCCTTCTCAGCAAGTCCTCCTTTCTCATATTGCTTCGTAAATATGAGATTATAACATTGGTTAGAGTCGGATTGGCTCTTCCGGCACGGCCCCTTCGACGCTCAAGTTATTAGTCATTGAGAAAGAAGGAAAGTAAAGAAAGAAGAACTTGAAGAAGAAAAAGTTACCTCTGCTAGTTATAAGAAGAAGATCATTGTACCTAGGAGTTACTGTCTGAGTTGCTTATATAACTGTTAGAAAAGAATCTCCACATCACCCATCTTTGTATTTTCCCACTTCTTCCCACCTAGGTCAGTGACAACGCAGTATCTAATGGTTCATTACCATGCTCCCAATCCCTGACACCCACGCAAAGTGAAGATGGTTCTGAGGAGACCATCTCTAACAACCATTTTTCATCACCTATTTACTAATTGCTACATATTATGAAGAAGGAATCAAGGGAACTGCCTCTGATATTTATCATTTATTTTTCAATCATCAGTCATCACGTAAGATGGGAAGGGATCAAAGGAAACACTTCAGACATCTCTCTATTCAGTTATCTCCATGTATTGGCAATCAAAAGCTTAATGATGCAGGACTCACTTAATAATATTGCTTTATGGACCCCCGTGTTATTGCCCTGTGAACTATTTGTATTATTACTTGACAAATCCCATGAGATTGCTCTACAGAACGCAGAGTTATTGCTCGACAATTTTTCATAAGATTGCTATGCAGAACACAGAGTTATTGCCTAGTGATTTTTCATAAGATTACTTTACGGAATGCCGAGTTATTACTCAGCACATCCTTTAAGATTGCTAGGCAGAAGGCAGAGTTATTGCTTAGTGGATCTCAATAATATTGCTCTACCAACCTCTTGTGCAGTTACTTTAGGGAAACATGACATCATTGTCCGATGGACCTTTATAACATTATCCTGCAAATCTCTATACGGTTACTTTATAGAAATATTACATCATTGTCTGATGAACTTTAATGCTGCTTGGTGGAACTAAGTGACATCATCTTGTGAGCTTTGATGATATTGCCCAACCATATTTTGCTCCCAAAGAAGGAACTCAACTATATTGCTCGGGCAAATGTGTTATATACCTCGGGGTAAATCTGGTTACCATCAGATACCCCTCTTTTAAGTCGGACGTAGCCAAGTCGAATGGAGTTTAATTAAGTATGAGTGTTCAAAGGGAATATCCTTCAGGAAAAAAACCTGGCTCTTATCAGATGTCCCTCCTTCAAATCAAACTGAAGAGTGAAGTCGAATGAAGTTTGATTAAGTATGAGTGTTCAAAGGGAATATCCTTTGGGAAAAAATCTAACTCCTATCATATGTCTCTCCCTCAAGTCAAACTAAAAAACTAAGTCGAATGAAGTATGATTAAATGTAAAAATATATCATCTCCAAGGTTAGTCATTGTTATTGTTATAGTACTTCTAGCATTCATTCATAGCCATTCTTTAGCAGATACTATATGAAAAATGTCTCCCCTTACAATATACGTAACCAGAGTCCTTCTATAATCTAGGAGATTCATGTGCCATATAACTAAGCTATAAAAACCGATAAAGTCATGCTTTTTATAAATAAAAAATGAATATGACTAGACCGATATGTTTCATAGATGTATTGTGAAATAAGCAACATTTAAATGCTTAAAAATGTAAGGACGCGGAATTAAAAAGAAATCAGTAAGATGTAAACATAACCAGAATGATATTTTAAGACTCACTACAATTCATTAATAAACTAGCAACCCAAACAGCATCAAAATCTCCAGCATAATTATGGTCACAGCCAGATAAAATGCAAATACTCTCCAAACAGATACATCTCCACATCTTTGCCAAGAGAAGTTCACATAATTACAGCTAGCATCCAATCCAATTTTCCACACCAATTGCAGTAAGGAGTAAAAATATTGCTCCACTACGTGTGCCAAAGCAATGACAGCACCAAAGAAAATAAACCAGGACCAAGAGAAATTCAAAACCAAAGTCTACATAAGGAATCATGCACAAAATATCTTGTTACTTGAAACCACAGATCACCAGTTTCAATACTTTCAGATATGATAAAATCCATTATAAATCAAACACAACTTCAGAGCTTGAAGACCACAACATAACCATAGCAAATTACCAAGACCAAGCCAATAAGAAAGCACGCAAAAATACAAAGAGATACTCCAAAGAGATGCTCAACATAACTTTATAACTAACATAGAAGAGATGCTCCCAAGAAAATCAAACAACAATACACCCAGAAAAATATAGAAATTCCAGAATTCCATACCATAAACAGGACCCATGTCGTTTAAGTACCAAAAGCTCCATCACATCCTCCCAATAATCCTTTTCAATACAAACAACCAACTTTACATGGCGTCACACAAGTAGAAAAAACAGCTTCCTTAAGATTGATTAGCTTACAATAATCTTCACCAAGTAGATTTCATCATCCCCAGAAGCTCAAACAACAACCTTAGATCACCAGCAACCTTTCAAACAAGAGAAACTTACAGATTCTGCAAATGCACTATCAAACTACCCAGGTTTGCTTGAAAACCCCACAGAAGGGAGACCTATCCTGTCCAATTTGCAAATTCCATAGAGCTCCTTATTAATGTTATAATTTAACAAGATAATATTCGCAGAATGAAAGAAGGCTCTGTTAGCAAGGTGATCGGCTGTCGCATTTGTCTCTCTAAATACATGGGAACAATAAACATGGTACTTACTAATAATATTCTTAATTTCAAGTACCAACTGTCTAAATTCCGAGCTCACAAAGGGAGATCGAATGGTGTGTAAAGTAACCATAGAATCTGATTCAAGCCATATAGGAAAAAAATGATTTTCAATACATACTTTTAAACCTTTCCAAATGGCAAATAATTCTGTCCTAACATTTGTTCCCGTACCAATAATTCCATGCATAGCTCTAATAACATGACCATTAGAATCTCAAACAATAAAACTATAAGAAGAGAGGCCCGGATTACCTTTTGAATACCCATCAGTATTAAGCTTAAAAATACCAAAAACAGGTTTTTGCCACTTCACCTTAGAGACTGTATTAACTGATTTAATTTGCGCATGCATCCCAAACAACTTAGCTACTAGAATTAGAATATAGCCTTTCCAATGACAATTCCTAATAATTCCAGCCTCCATACCATGAACAATATAATGGATATTATCCCTAATAATTTTCTGCACCGTAGGGATAATGCCTCTATGTTTAGCATCATTCCTTGCCACCCAGAAAAACCATTTGATAAGAAAAGGTATCATCTCACGGATATGACCTTGCTGATACCATTAAACTCCAACCATCCAATTTTGAAACAAAATAAAATTTCTAAGCCGAAAAAGATGCGCAAAGTAGGAACATACCTCAAGAGCAATTACCCCCTTGAAAAAGATGATCCCAAAATTCTAAGGACTCACAACATTGACATTTAGAAGCCAAACACACACACACACACACCTCTTTGCATTAAAATTTCATCCATTGGTATCCACTGTTGTAAAAACCTCCAAACAAATATAGAGCTGTTTGGAATCAACAATTTACTCCAAACATCTACTCAAATAAAATGAGACTCGTGTATGACTCTAACACAATTCCATGCAGATTTTAAAGAGAAATGACCGTCTTTAGTTGGCCTCCAAATCAGTCTATCCGGCTCATTCAACTAGAGTGGCAATCACCAATTTCTTTTACCATAATATTCGAGAGCACACTTCGAAGTTTATACAAATTCCAGCCCTGCTCAACAAAAAAATTTGAAATCAAAATATTCAGACTCCCAAAAATAGCAAAAGACTGAAATAAAGGTCCACCATCAAGCCAAGAATCATACCAAAATTTTAATTTCCCATTACCAATAATCCATCCGATATGCTGTTCAGCAATGCTGCAAATTTGAACAAGTCTTCATCAATATGGAGAAGAATTACATTTTAACTCAACTAAAATAGGAGATTTAACACCACAATACATTTCAGTTAAGTATAAAGCTCATGGAGTCTTCTGTTCTCTAAATCAATACCACAATTTAAATGATATTGTTGTAGCCACATCAGAAAGTCTCCTCACACCCAATCCACCCTCTAATTTAGGTCTACAAATCTTAGACCACGAAATCCAATCAGTTTTCCTAACCCAAAGATTCCCCCCAAAAAAGTTAGCAAACATCATTTATATCTGGTGGAGGATAACTAAAGGAGGCAATATGACTTGCAACAAATAAAAAGGTAAGGAACATACAACACTCTGAATAAGTAGTAAATGACTCCCATGTGAGAGCCTTGAAATGTTCCATCCCATAAGCTTTTCCCTTACCTTTTCAATAAGAGGCTGAAAATATACCGACTTCCTATTTCTCGCAAAAATAGAAACCCCTAGATAGATAATGGGAAATTGACCTTCAACAAATCCAGAAATAATAGCAATCATATTTCAAGGAACTGGAGAAATTCTTTTAGACAGAAAAATTGACTTTAGTCTCATTAATTAATTGACCAGAACAAACTTCATATTTCTTCAAAAAATCCTTTACCCTTTTCATACAATTAACAGATTCATTCAAAGATCATAACATCATCAACATACACAAGGTGCGATATCTTAAGCCCACATCCAGACTTAAAGAATATTTGAGAGAATTTATTAAAAAGAGAATCCAAACCTTTAGATAGAAATTCAGCTGCTATAACTAATAAGAGTATGGAAATAGGATCCCCTAGTTGAAGGCCTCATTTTGTATGAAAGAATCCTGACAAATGACCATT
Organism: Zingiber zerumbet; assembly: GCA_037833815.1. NCBI lineage: Eukaryota > Viridiplantae > Streptophyta > Magnoliopsida > Zingiberales > Zingiberaceae > Zingiber > Zingiber zerumbet. Next base: position 10,519,283 of record JBBMJZ010000019.1, read on the forward strand.
TATACGCACCCAAAACCAACATGAATCAATACATCTTCTAATAAGATCAACAATAGAATCAGAAAACCCAAAAGCCACTATTACATTAAATAAGAAACTCCATTGAACCCTATCATAAGCCTTGGCCATATCAAGCTTTAAAATTAAATTTCCACCTCTCACATGATAATTCAGTTTGTGATGAATCTCCTGAGCCAAAAGAATATTATCTTATATTAAATGACCATTTACAAAACCACTTTGCATAGGCAATATAATTTTTTTTTCAATATTTGTCTCAATCTAATAGCAATCAATTTAGATATGATCTTGTTCAACACATTACATAAATTGATTGGTTTGAAATCTTTCCATTGTTGAGGGTCGTCCACTTTCTTAATAAGAACAATGGTGGTGGCCATCATTCCCTTAGGAAGCTTTCCCCCTTTAAAAAAATCCAAAACAGCTTGATATACATCCTCCTTAATAATTTCCCAACAAGCAACATAAAATGCTAGACAAAACCCATCCAGACTAGCCACACTCTCTTCACACATATCCCAAATAACCTACTTGATTTCATCAATAGAGGATAAAGCAGTTAAACAAGAATTATTGCAAGAACTAATCCATGAAGGAATATGCTCCATATTTGTTTCAGTGCAATCAAAATCCTCCCTAGTCAATAATTTCTCAAAAAAAAAAAAAAAAACCAGCACCTGAAGCTTGAATAAGCTCCGGTTTATCCAAACAAATCCACTCATTCCAAATTCAAAAGATCCTACTAGCCATTCTCCTTTTTTGCACCATACTATGAAAAAAATTGGTGTTACTATCTCCCTCACCCATCCACCAAACAACCACTTTTTGCTTCCAAAAAGTTTCCTTCATATATAAAGTTTGAAACAAAGAAGCCTGCCTTTTAGCCAAATTCAATTTATTCACTTCTGTGGGATCCAAATCAAAAGCCTTTTCCACAAATAGAGAAATTCTCTTTAGTTTGCTTGACCTTGTCATGAATATATCCAAACACATCTACATTGCACCACTTCAAATGAGCTTTTAGCCTCTTAAGTTTGAATTGCAATTTATGAAATCCATAACCATCACAAGGCAAATTCTAATTCAGCCTAACCGTTAGCAAGAAATTATGATGTTTAATCCACATGTTTTGAAATCTAAAAGATGCCACCGGTCGAGAGAAACTAGGTAATGAAATGAATAAAGGGCAATGATCAGAAGCAGCCATACTTAAATGCTCAACTCATACCCAAAAATCATGAATATTTCATGATGGAGAAATAAGTATTCTATTCAAACATTTTCAAATTTTATTATTAGTCTACATAAATCTATCACTCACAAAACCAGCACCTAATAAACCAACTAACATAAAAAAATGATTAAAATCATCTACTGCATCCATCTTAGGAAGAATCCCTGCAGAATGCTTAGTGGATCCAGTTATAACATTAAGATCACCACCCACTAACTAAAATTCATCAATATCAGGCTTAATATCTAATAACTTTCCCCAAAGAATATTTCTTTCAATTCTCGTGCATTGAACATATACTATAGTCACCAACATGCTAATTGGAAATATAAGAGAATGTAACTTGAGATGCAAAAATTGTTCATGATCCACCAATATAGTACAATCTATATATCATCATAAAGAATTTCCAGAACAATTTGTCATACCATGAGTGAAACTTAACCTCCTCGTGATAAAAAAATGATCAAATGAAATAAAAGGTTCAAGAATACCCATAAAATTATCATGATGAAATTTTTTCAAAAAATTTCCATATTATCCTTAGAGAGGTGGAATTACCAATGCCTCTTATGTTCCATATTATCCCAGCCATTTCAAATTTTGAAAATGAAGATGCTCTTTGAGCATTTGTTTTGCTTCAAGTTATCTTTTGATTAACAACCGGAGGTTTTTGTATAACCAAGTCCTTATGTAAAACATTATTTTTCTCTAGGATCACACTTGCAAAGTTTGAAAGAGAAGAACTTCTTTACAAATGGCCAAAATTAGAAGTATCAGACTCATCCATATCCACAAAGGATTTAGACATTCCATCACCAAAGGGTTTAGACAAATCGTCCCCTAAAAATTCAGAATCCTTTTACATGACAGAAGTAGAAGAATCTGAAAGGTTTCAAACTTTGAGTTGACCAGATATCAACCTCTCCAAACCAACCATTGGGTAATTTACTGGATCAGCAAAACTCCTATTTGACATGCCAGCCAACCTTGATTCATTCTGATTTCCAGAAAATATAATAGCACCAAACTATAGATATGCATTTGAAGCTGCCAACCTCTGATGATCATCCCTAGGAAACCTAGAACCAATCTGAGAAATTGCAAAAACCTCCACCACTGAATCTGAGCAGTAACCAACCTCTTCCCTTTGCAGCATAGCCACCTTTTTCCCCCTCAATTAATTTAAATCAGCAGCCTACACTTCTTGTTGCTTATCAACAGAAATAGAAGGCTAAACAACAACCTTTTTTTTCCTTTCCCATCCTTACCTTGTTCCACTTCCTCCACATTCTTATGTTGAACACCTCCACATCCCTCATTACCAGAACATACTACATTCACTGTCGGCTCAACAAAACGTTCTAGATTATCTTTCTCCTCCTCCACCAAATCAGATAGCAGGTGAAAATTGTTTCCACCTACTTGCCCATCCTTCATATTAGCTTGATCAACGAAAATTCCTTTCTTTTGGATTCAGATTTGCTTTTTTGGTCTATGTAAAGGTTCATCCCATGACACCAAAAGGGGACTACATTCATTGTGTTTGCAACAGCTACATTCTTTCTATTCAGCTTCTCCCCTACATTCACTACATCCTCTCCATCAGAATTAGGACCCAAATTAGCAGTCTTCCATGGAGGTTTTGATTTTTTTCCCATTTGCATAGCACTCTTCAACCGAATGCCCCAAATGCAAATAGTTAACACAATAATTTGGATGCTTTTCAAACTCTACTCTTTGCAATCTCTTCTCATCCCCAATAGCAATCCAAAATTCCTCTATCTTTGGCTTCAACAAGTCAACTTCCACACATACTCTTGCCACAGATAATCTTGAGCAATCCACAGTGGGTTCATCAATTTTAATTGGCTTTCCAATTATGCTAGCAGCGGAGTACAACGAGGCTTTATTGGACATGAGGATTGGAAGATCTGAAAATCGTATCCACACCGGAACTATTGAAGATTTAGCTTCATAAGAAAAATGTGGAGTCCATTTAAAAATTCTCAGAGGAACACCTCCTATGTACCAAACACCCCGAATCCATACCTGGGCCATATCCTCACTCGACATGAGATGCTTATACACATAGCTAGATTGAAAAAATTGAATATTAAAGAAGCTAGAAAGACCAAGATTACGAAATGCTTGCAAAACCACTGCATAAGGAGGGTGAGAACCAGGAAATTTTTTGATCAAGGAGAACTCATAGGGCTTAGCCAAGGAAGAAACTTCATCTTCTATATAAAAAATACCTGGTTTATTATTGTAGAAGATTGTTGATTTGAAATTCTCTCCAATATCCTCGAAGCATTTCTTAGAGGCGTGAGGAGAAAGGGGCCTCAGTGCAGTCGCATAACAATTAGGAGGAACTCTTCTAGATTTTGCCTCCACCACGAAATCCTTGAGAAGAGATGTAGGAAGAGGTGGAAAGGAAGAGAGATCCACGGCCAATGGCATAGTGCCGCCAGCGGCCATCGCCACTAGGAGAAAGGGCGCCAACGCCCTAATCACCTCAGAATCACCCAAAAAGAAAGAGCTTGAGTCGCACACACATTTCCCCTTTTCAAATATCATCTTCCTCTCTTGCACTCGAAGATCCTTTTTCTAGAGCATTGGTGTCATATTCTTTGTCTCTTGTGGTTCCTTCAAGTGAATTTCCAAGCTTGCCATCCTCTTCCTTTATGACCCGTGATTTACCTGAACAATATCCTTTACCTAGCAAAGAGGATCCACCCTTTTTTCTTCAACAGTTATAGTTGAATCAAGTAGTAGATGTGGTAAATGAATCTTATAATCACCTCATCCCCATATTGCTATCTCCCAACCAACTGTGTATATACCAGATTGTGTCAAGTAAGGGAGAATTTTTGAGGTACTTTCAGAGAATTCAATCACAGGCTCAACGATGTTGCACTATTTTAGAAGAACAATTGAAGAAAGAATGTATAGTGGTGAGCATAAAAGAGCAAAAATGGAAAAAACCAAGAAGTCATATTCTTATATCACCATGAAGAGTTGAATGATAAAATTAAGGAACTAACCAAACTACACACTAAAGATCAAACAAGAATACACCTCCTGACAAAGCAACTAGATGAAGTGAAAAACTCACTAGCTTAATCTCTTATGGATAAACAGAGTTTGGAAATAGAAGTACATATTTTGAAGAGCCAATAGAGGATTAAATGAGATCTCAACCTCACATTAGCACAAAGATTAAGGGAGAGTGATGATGCACGCATTTTAATATTTCCCTAGTTCAGAGAATTGCTCTCGGGTGTTTCTTTTGATAGGGCACGAAAAGGAGCAAAAATGGTCTTCAACGACCACTTTTAGAGATTCCAGAGCCTAACACGGACGCTCATGCATGCTGGCATGACCCATGTGTAGGATCGTTGCGCTAGAGGGGGGTGGGGGGGGGTGAATAGCGCTCGTAACTTTCACATTCGTTTAAAATAATTGAGTAAAAATATAGCGGAATAAGAAAGACAACAACACAAACACCAAGAGTTACTTGGTTTGGAGCCTATGGCGACTCCTACTCCAAGGCCCGCACATGAGAGTGCTTTCGATGGGTAATCCACTAATCAATCAAAAGTTACAAAAGATTTACAATTGTAGTACAAGTAACTTTAAAATAACACAATATCGACGACTTGGAGAAATAGATCTTCAGAGTAGTCATCGTCGGAGCAGCTTTCGGACATCGAGAGGCTTTATCGAAGCAGCGTGCAAGTGCAGAAGTCGTTCCGAATGTTGTTGTCGAGCTCCTGGTCGAATGCTGCTTATATAGATTGCTCCGAGAGCCTGGAACCCCTTCGGGCGCTTGGACCATGTGTTCCGGCCAATCGATACGCTCCATGTAGGCTTTTGGATGATTTTTCGGGTCTGGGCGCCTGGACCGCCTAAGCACCCGTGGCCTACCCAGGGCGAGCCTAGTCCGAGCGCCTAGACCAGCTCCGGGCGCCCGAACCACCTTGTGTTGCCAACTTAATTTCTTGCAAAACAAGGTTAGTCCCGACAAATAATAATACATAAAATATGAATTTTGACAGTCTCTAATTATCCGGTTCTAACTTTGAGTTTCGCTGAAACTCTAGGTCGAACCGACGCCTACTGTTCCTTCTTCGGGGGAACGCGTCCTCACCTACTCCTCTCAGGAGAGTTTACTTTTTGCCAGATCGGTCCTCCAAACTGTCTGGATTTTTGCTCAGCATTCAAGACTTCAGGTTTTCATGCTGAACGCCCACTCCACGACCCGTCTAGACTTCCACCTGGTCCGCAACAACTAGGATTTTCACCTAGATTTCTCGACTCTAGGATTTTGCCCAAAGTGATTGACCCTCCAAGACTTTCCGCCTAGGGTTACCACCCCCTAGGATTTTCTATAATCTAGAGTTACCACCCTCTAGGACCTAGGGTTACCTCCCCCTAGGATTTTCCACCTGCCTAGAATCGACTAGAACTTTTACCTAAAAACACTTATGACTTTTCTGCAAGCTCCATCACACTTGTTAGACAACAAGTAACCTTAACTTTGGACCCTTTTCCATAATCAAAACTTAGGTTCGATTGTCTGGTGCTCCCTGCACCAAAACCATGTTCAAATTCCAGGCCCTTTCCAGATCCTACCACGGACGCTCGTGCCAGCCGGCACGACCAGTGTCAAAAATACATATTCTTCATGGAGCCTGACATAGACACCTATGCCCATCGGCATGACCCATGTTGGAAATGTAGAGGACACTAGTAGAATTTACAACGCCTGACATAGGTGCCTGTGTCGGCCGACATGGCCCGTGTCGAGCACCTGGAAACACTATTTAAGCTAATTTCATGTGTTTTTGAGGGGATCCCAATTTGGAGTCACCCAAGGGCTTTAAGGTGACATCAGAGGATAATCTAGAGGAGATTCAACATCATTAAGGCAAGGAATTTAGATCGGGAGCATCAGGCAACACATTCACGCAACAAGACTAAGATTTATTTCCCCATTTCTGAATTGGATCTTGATTATAATCATTTAAACTTTGATTTATGATTGTAATTCTATTTCCATGGAGTAGATTCTTAATTTTAGAATTAGAGAATAGTGCTTTGATATATGAATATCTTTTATTGAATCTATTGAGTTTGAATGTTTCTTATTCAATTATATGTGTGTTTGTGATCCAGATCTACTGTGTAAACACAATCTTGATGCAAAAAATATAAGATACGTATCCCATGTGGATTTGGGGATGAACCAAAAGGAAAACCCAATTCTTCAACTCGTAGAAACTTGAGGGATGGAGAGTTAACTACAAAAGTAGATCGGTATGACACAAGAAGCAAAAGGTCATCATAGAATTTAATGGATCTACTATAATTCATTGCCACATAGTAATAGAAGACAAGGTTAGGGGATTGTGAGATCATGTGACAGGGTATCTTTAGGAAAATAATCTCTTAGCTCTATCACTTTGAAAGTAGATGACAAATTAGAATTGATATGTCGGTGTAGTTCTAATAGTTCATATCGAATATCATAGGATAGTCTACCTACATGAACTACCATTGAGGATAGAAAATCAAACGTAGATTAGGTATTATAATCATTGAAGTGAAGTCAAAATCTTAGAATTGCCTTCACTAATAGAATTCTCTTGGAGCATTCTCTTTCTCTTCCTCTCTTCTTGATCAATTCTCTGCTCTCACTCTTCTTCACTTTATTTTTCAAGATTTATAGTTCTCAAATACTCTTAACTTCATAATTAGTCTAGACAATTGTATTTACTTAGTAGGCTAGCACTTGACTACTAGTCATTGTGGGATCGATATCTTTTTATTACTTGACGATATTTTCATGCACTTATCATATCAAGTTTTTAATACCGTTGTCGAGGACTGGTTGTTGGGTTGCAAGGTTACAAACAAAATTCTACACTAAAAACACATAGGAAAGATCATGGATTTATAAGAGAAAGATATCTCCATTGATATGAGGTCTTTTAGGTATAGCCCAAAAATATAACCATGAGAATTTAGACATAAAGTAGATAATATCATGTCATTATGGAGATATCTAAATTCCTTTTAGTCCTAACACTAGTTTTGGTTAATATTAGTTGAATAGCAAATTGATAGGATTAAATTATTTCTTTTTATAGTTTTACTTTGCATTTGTTACACTCTCTTTAATTTTGTTTCTTTTTTCTTTTCAGGGGATATTGAATTTAAATTAAGTAGGAAATCAAACGGATGAAATGAGGATGGTTGATGGTGTTGTCTCTCAAAGATTTTACTGCGCCTCTCTCTTAGAGCTTGAGATATTGCATTGTTAGGTCTTTATCGAAGCTAGAGATTTCGAACTGAACCCAGAACTAATTATTATTATTCAACAATAGTGATTTGTGGGCACACTTTCAGAAGATCTGTACCGACATTTGGGCCAATTTCTAATGTGTTGTGATACAGTAAAGCGGGAAGGTGTTTTGAAGATGCAATTAGATTAATAGGATTTAGTTTTTCCTTAACAAGTAAAGTTAGTAATTGATTATACTCGCTTCCACCAGGGAGTACCACAACTTGGGGATAGATGGAGAAGCATTTTCTTAACACATATTTTCCACCAACCAAGACGACAAAATTGAGAAGCCAAATCACAAGGTTCAAAATAGACATAAGGATAATCATTGTTCATGGCTTGGGAAAGACTCAACGGACTGCTGTTGCAGTGCCCCCATTATGGTCTTGAAGAGTGGTTCATGTAGGATTGTTACGTACATGAGAAGGAGAGGGGTGAATCAAGTGATTTTAAAAAACTTATCTTTTTGAGATTTTAAAAATGAGTATGCAATGGAATACGATAAAATAGAATCGAAAAAATACAAGTACACGAGGAGTTACTTGGTTCAGAGTCTTCGGTGACTCCTACTCTAAGACTCACGATCCCTTGGATCGTATCGATGAGCAATCTACTAAAATTCTCTTCCAGAATTGTTGGAAAAGGGAATCGAGTACAATAGTAAAATAAGGATAAGGGTAACAACCTACACTTTCCTTTATGCAGTAATTAAGTACTTTAACTAAAACTTTCGTTACCTAACCCTTTGAAGAAAATCGGATCGAGCTTGATGTTGGATAGCTTCTTAGCAGTAGTCGAGCGTAGCAGAGTCATAGCATAGCAGGAGGAAGAAGTTGGAGTAGCCGAAAACTCTAAAGTTCACTTGTAGAAATTGTGTTGAAAGCTTGGGCGAACCTCCCTTTTATAGGCTATTGAGGGCACCTCCCATCCTCATCCTAGGTGCCTCCAAGTGCAAAAGTGATCTAAAAATCTAGGCCAAGATAAACTTCGCTTACTGTAATTTTTATCTATGCTAGGGTGCCTCCAAGAACTCTGAAGCGCCTCTAATGCGCCTCAGAGGCGCCTCCGACGCCTCCAGGGCACCTCTGCACCACGAAATCGTATCCGCATACTTATCTTCTTGAGTGTGCCTTTGGCTCATCTAGGACAACTCCAAACTACAATCTGAGGCACCTCAGAGCACTTTAGAGGCGCCTCAAATACTGTTCATCCGAGGTTAATTTTTGCTCCTTTCATCCTACAACATGTGTTAGTCCAAAAATAAAGTATATCCTACAAAATGAAGTTAGCACAATAATAAAATGAGAGTTTATTAATTAGATCTTGTCTGTCCAAGACTAGGATCTAGTCAAAGTCTTAGTTTAGGTTTTCAAAATGAACCTAAACTGGACTTACGTCTAAAGTTTCTAATTAGGACCCACCCTCACTGGAACACTCTTCTCTAATAACTTACTGTACTTACCACACAGAATCACTTGACTATCTTACAGTCCACTAGGTCTTGCTACCAGTTGTTAGATACATGATTCAACTAGACTTCGACCAACTATTTGGTCCCGCGGACCCAGCCGGATTTCTCGTTAGATATCGGGTCACTCCTTGATCTATCTGGACTTCTATACCGGCTATCAGGTCCTCCAGACCTATCTAGATTTCAACCTGATGTCAGACTTGTCAAGTCCTGCATACTTGATAGAAAGGTTTGATAATACAACACCTAACTTTAATCCTTTTTGTCATTCATCAAAACTTAGGTTTGATCATTCGTGCCAACTATACTAACAGTTTATAATTAATCTATTCTATATAGAAATTTCTAATATAATAAGGATTTCACTAGATTTAGCGGCAGGAGGTTCTTTGATGAAGAAGAATGTGGAAGAAGTTTATTTGCTTATTGAAGAAAAGACATAAAATTTAAGCTCGTGGGTGAAGATATAAGAAAGAGTCCCTCTCACGGAGGTGAAAAAGACGTTGAGACTACCGCACAATGTGTAGTCATACATAGAATAGGTTTAAAAAGTGATTTGGGACAATAAAGAAAATTGTTGGGGTTATGAACCAAAGCATAAACGAGATAAAGGAAAGAGTGGAGAAGCTAGTTTTCAAAGGGATAGATCATTTGCTAGACTACTCAAATCAACACCTGGCTCAGTATGAGATAACGTTAGGCGAATTAGATTGTAAAAAGAGCAGGGAATTGGAAGTCAGGAAAGAACTTCATACCGAGGCAATTTCACTTAATAGGATGCCATAAATGACGAGTTATGCAAAGTTCCTAAAAGATACATTATCTCTAAAAGGGTAATAGGAGGAATAGTGTACTGTGGCATTATCTAAGGAATGCAACACTTTAATCTAGAATGAGTTCTTCCTTAATTAAAAGATTCCGGGAGCTTTTCAATACCTTGCACTATTGGTATCATCGACATTGATAGAACCATTTGTGATCTCGGATCTAGTGTGAGACTTATACCTTAAGCATTGATTAGAAGAATTGGACTCACTGAATTGAAACCTACAAATGTGTTATTATAGTTAGTGGATCATTTCATCCAACATCTTGTGAGAATAAGTGAGGACGTACCAATAAAGATCAGAGGTTACGTAGTGCTTGCAGATTTTAGGGTATTTGACATCAGAGGACTTCATTGCCTTCTGGTGTGTAAGCATCCACCATAGCAAAGCTCAATACTGCTTCAATAGGAAATACAGCTTCTTCTCCAAATACCATACATAAAGGTGTATGACTAGTATCTCTTCGGGGGTAGTTCGAAAAGCCCATAGGATAAAAGGTGGCTCCTTCATCCAAGTTCCAACCGCATGTTCTAATTTTATTTTCAAACTATGGACGATCTCTCGATTAGTTACTTCAGCTTGACTATTTCCTTAGGGATAAGTCACAGATGTGAAAATTTGTTTGATCTGAAGTTCTTTACACCATTCAAGTATCCTTCTTCCCTAAAATTAACGATTATTACCATAAATTAATCATTGGGGAATACCATACTTGCAAGCGATATTTTTCCACAAAAATTTTATCATAGTTTTGTTCAGTGATATGAGTTAATGCCTTTGCTTCCACCTATTTGGAGAAATAATTGACAACTAGTATAATGAACTTTTTTTGGATGGTTCCTCTAGGAAAGGTCCTACTATGTCCATTCCCCATTGGTTGAAGGCAAGAAGCAGTGGAAGATGTCATTAACTCGGCTAGATTGGTTTGCGAATTTGATGTTTTTGACGACTTTCATATGTTTTTACCATCTAAGCAGCATCCTTTCATAAAGTAGATCAAAAATATCTAACCAGTAACATTTTTCGGGTGAGAGATTGTCCTCCCACATGATTACCACAAGACCCTTCCTGTATTTCTTTGAAGACATATTTAGCTTCCTGGAGCCCTAAACATCGTAGCAATGATCCTGCACTAGAGCGTTATAGAATATACCTTGTAAAAAATAAAAATTTTCAGCTCTATATCTGAGTTGCCTAGCCAAGACTTTGTCAGTGGGCACTGCTCTAATTTGAAAGAAATTCATAAACTCTAATTACCAATTTGATGATGTTGGAATTGGATTGCCTTATAATTGCAACATCATCTCTACTTGAGCAATAATTTTTCTTGAAAACCATTCTCTTAAGGATCTAGCCAACTTTGCCAATTTATCTGCCCATACATTATCCATCCGATCAATCTTGTTTGGCAAAAACTCTAGAAAACCTTCTTTGGCTTTCTCTACTAATTCACAATATCTTTGATATTTTTCATCTTTTACCTCAAAAGCTCTATTTACCTGCTGTACTACCAAATGCGAATTTATGTGCACAGAAACTCATTCTACTCTCACATTTTGAGCGAATTTCAAAGATATTAATAAAACTTCATATTCAGATTAATTGTTAAAAGCCCAAAATATCAATCAAACTGCCTATTTAGTTTTTTCACCTTGAGGTGAGATGAGGATGACCTCTACACTACTGCTTTCTTTGTTCGAGGATCCATCTATGTATATCTTCCAAGGTTCATTTTGTTCCACCCAAGAGATTCTGCTAAGAAGTTAGCTAGGACTTGTGCTTTGATAACTGTGCAAGGTTGATGTTCAATATTATATTCACTAAATTCAGTAGCCCATTTTATGAGATGCCCTGTGGCTTCAAGATGAGTAAGAATTCAACTGAGTAGTGCATCTATCAATACAACTATAGGATGAGATAAAAAAAGGTTTCCAATTGTAAGTACCCCGGGTTAATTTTGATGTGGTCAATTAAGTCAAGTTAGGTCCTATTTGTTGGATTGAGATGCACGTGAGAGGGGGTGAATCACATGGTTTTGAAAACTTTTATTTTATTTTAATTTTTTAAAAAAATACTCATAGTAGAAAATTAAACACAAAAATAAAAACAAGTAGAAAGACACTTTCAGTTTTATTTGGTTCGGAGCCTTCGGCGACTCCTACTCCCGGTCTCGTTGACCTATTGACTGGTAATTCACTAATAATTGTTGGATCAAGATGCGCTAGAGGGGGGGTGAATAGCGCTCATGACTTTCACTTTTTGTTTTGGAAATAACAATGAGTAAATGCAGCGGAAATATAAAATAAAGTGACACAAGCAAACACAGGGATTTACTAGGATCTAGTCAGGATCTCAATTTACATTTCTGAAATGGACCTAAATTGGATCGATGCCTACTGTCACCTCAATCGGGACTCGTTCTCACTGAGTAACTTTTCTGTAGTGACTTACCTCCACTTATCTACCAAACATCTGGTCTTCCAGACCTGTTTGGACTTTCTTTGGTCTTGCTTAGTATCTAACCAAGCTGATCTACTAAAACTTATCTACAACACTGAGTTAGCACAATAGATAAAATAGTAATATAAAATAGTGTTGATAGATTTCAAGATTCGCTAGTCCGGTCGGGCTTCACTCACCAGGACTTCCACCACCTAGCTTCACTCACTAGGGTCTGACTTCAATCACTAGGACTTCTACTACCTACCTTCACTCACTAGGGCCTAGCTCCACTCACCAGGACTTCCATTTATCTAGCTTCACTCACTAGGGTCCAACTTCACTCACCAGGACTTTCACCACCTAGCTTCACTCACTAGGGCCCGACTTCACTGACTAGGACGTCCACTTACCTAACTTCTAGTTAGAACTAGTCACTCAGTAGACTTCTCACATACTTATCCTTCGGTTAGGACTCACCCATACTAGTCATCTAGTCCAAATAGACTTTTCTCTTCTAAAGATCAAGTCTTGTTTGGATCAACTCTTGGTTAAACTGACCAAACTTAGGTAAATTGTCAAACATCGAAACCATAAAGGTCGATTGCACCAATACTATTATATTTTGATCCTTGTGTCTAAGTGTGCAGGAGCTTAAAAATACAAGAAGGATGGCATGGGAAGTGAGTCGACTGTCTCAGTACATCCAAGGGATGAGGTATTGTGGAAGAGTACATCGATAGACGAGAAGGATGCGTGCAGGGCTTCTGAGGGATGAGAAATTAGAGTGAAAGACTGCTCGAGGAGAAAATGCCGAAGTTGGGTTCAGGTAAGCTCAAATCTGGAAGGCTGGAGCATCACCCCAAGCGGCCAGAGATGAAGCCAGTGACCGAAGAAGGCACCGAACGAGTCAACACTTGGCTGACTGGTCCGGGCGCTCGGACCACCAAGGCCCTGAGCAGGCGCCTCATCGTAGAGTTGTTGCCTTGGATCACTTTCGAGACCACATTAGCAATGGTCTCGGTGCTTGGACATGAAAAATTCTATCTTTTAGACATTGCGAAGCCATTGGTGGAGATAGATTTTACCATGCTGAAGGTGCTCAGATCACCATCCAGGCGCCCGGATCACCATCTAGGCGCCTGAAGTCTGCCACGTCAGCAACTGATAGACTTGACCAGAGCACTATAAATAGAGCCCTACTTTAGTTAATTTAACACAACACACTCTAAAATCTTTCTTATTTCAAACTTTTGTACTCTTGACGTGCTAAATTATATACACTTTTATGCATATTTTGATGCATATTCATATACTTTATTTATGCTTAATCTATACATTCTTACATTTCTTATTGTATTTTTAGCATAATTACTCTTCTTTGTCAGAGATCTGCTTTTGTGTGTTCTTCTATTGACATGATACACTTTTAGAGAAAAAATGGTCTGCTTGTAGACAACTCGGAGAACAAATAAAGAATAAAGACCTCAGCTATGTGAACCCATATGGTCGTGCTACCAAATAGAGAAGGAGCAGACCTTGGTCGTGTGGATTCCACACAGACGTGTCGCATACTAGAGGAGGAGTAGAACTTAGCCATGTGGATTCACATAGTCGTGCAGATTTTCTATAGTCAGAGCTAACCCTGGCCGAGTGAATTCACATGGCCATGCCACTAGACCAGAGTCGAGGTAGGGTGTGGCCGTATGGATTCCACACTGCCATGGCATGGGTCGTGCTTGGCCCGTGCCCTGCCTTATTTAAGGGGACTTCTTCCTCTTCTTGAAGGGAGGAAGGTTCTCCCCTTTGGGAGATCCATGTTAGTTCCGATCTACACTCTCTCCACTCTTCGTTCGATAATCCAAAGCCATTTTCATCATCTCATCAACTCCGGAAGCAAAGGATTAGATCCGAAGATCACTCAATGCATTGGATAAACTTCTTTTCCCTTCTTCTAGATTGGGTTTTGATGCATTTTTAATTCCAATGTCTTTGGATTCTTTCCTCCATGTCATGAAGTAGATCTATTATTCTAGGATTAAGGGAGTAATTGTAATGTGAAGTGATGTAAGAACTCATGGATTTTCCAATTTCCTATATATATGATATTGCTATTGTTAGGGTCGAAATGTAGCTAGAAGAGGGGGGGGGGGGGTGAATAGCTCGTCACGCTAGTCATGATCTTTGTTGCTTGCTTCTTAGTGATGATATGCAGCGGAAAACACAAGAAACAAAAATACAATGCTAACACACGGATTTACTTGGTATCCACCTCAAGAAGAGGTGACTAATCCAAGGATACATACACGACACACTCTCCACTAGTAAAACACTCATTCTCGGTCGTAGCCGAAGGCGGAAAAGCCTCGTACAAACTCACACAACAACAAGAAGAAAAGAAGAAGCAAATATAAGTAAATCTTACAAGATTTTATACAATGAACCTCCTTCTTGTTTGGAGCACCTCTTGACCTTGGAAGTGTAACAACACCTTGCTCGAGAAGCTTCAAGAACTGGCGGTGAGCTCTTGGAGAGAATCGCAGAGAGTGGAGACGAGAAGTGAAGCCGTCCGAAGAAAAATGCTCGCCAACGGCTATAACCTGCGCAACGATCAAATCCCAATCGATTGAATCGCTCTCAATCGATTGGGGAGCCTTTCGATCGATTGGTCGATCGATCCAGAGCACCTCTGTACTCTCTGGAAACGCCCTAAATCGATTGCTCGATCGATTCAGCACTCCTCGCGTGATTTCCAGTCTCCCAATTGATCAGCAGATCGATTGGAGGCTCCCAATCGA